>CM040395.1:3898963-3936463 GCA_022702515.1 Ilyophis sp. 1 JC-2022 | reverse complement strand
TGCATGGACTCCCAAGTGATGCATAACATTAACACGCTACGCCCTCTCATAGATGGAGCCTGTGTCTTCACACACACACACACACACACACACACACACACACACACACCCACACTCAGACACTCAAATACATATTTGCATATAAGCAAAGAAATGAGGGAAAGCACAACATTTACAAAAATCATACAACAAAAAAAACATCTGCTCGAATTATGCTTGTGGGGCTGGAAATAATAATTAATTCACATTGAAATTTGACTTGTCAATAAAACCATAGAGGGAAATGTTTGGAAAACGCACAATTGCAATCAGCCTCCCGGTCAGTAGGTGGCAATGTGGCGCAGTAACAAAGGTGGACCGGGAGGAGCATTTAGGAACTCTGCCATGCACTGAGTTCTTGTTATTTTGAGCATTAGGGGAGCTCAGGCTTCTGTGGCACCTCAACTGCAATCAAACCACTTGCCAATTATGCTAATAGGATAATAAATAGCTCTTCTGTAAAATACAAAGTTTGAACTTGTAAAGGGAAATGGAGAGGTTTGATTCTCCCCCACTGATCCCCCCCCCCCCCCAAGCACACACACATACACACACACACACACACATACACACACAAACACACATGCACATACACACACACACAAACACACACACACTGCTGTTTATTTTATTGCTTCCAGGAATGATAATGTGGATTGGCCAACAGCCAGAGGAGAAGTTTGCACACCTGATTAGCCGAGGGGCTCATGAATAAGCATCATGGACTCACCCAATGAGTATCCTCACCAATGAGAATCACTCGCTCATGAATGAGCCACACAGATCCACCAATGAGAATCACTGGCTCACAAATGAGTCAACCAGATTCACCAATGAGAATCACTCGCTCATGAATGAGCCGCACAGATCCACCAATGAGAATCACCGGCTCACGAATGAGCCGCACAGATCCACCGATGAACATGGACTCACTGATGAGTCTGTGACAGACCCGGTGATGAGAAATATGAATTGACTCACCAATGCGCATTGTAAACTCAACAATGAAGAAGTTTGACTCACAGACCAGCATCATGAACTCAGCAATAAGATGAGCATTGTGGAGTCACAAATAAGCATCACAGGGTCAGCAGTGATGATGTTCGACTCACTGGTGAGGAAGTTTGACTTCGCGATGATGATGTTCGACTCAGCAGTGAATATGTTTGACTCAGCAATGAGGATGTTCGACTCACTGTTGAGGAAGTTTGACTCAGCAATGATGATGTTCGACTCAGCAGTGAGGAAGTTTGACTCAGCGATGATGATGTTCGACTCACCGTTGAGGAAGTTTGACTCAGCGATGATGATGTTCGACTCACCGTTGAGGAAGTTTGACTCAGCGATGATGATGTTCGACTCAGCAGTGAGGAAGTTTGACTCAGCGATGATGATGTTCGACTCACCGTTGAGGAAGTTTGACTCGGCGATGATGATGTTCGACTCAGCAGTGAATATGTTTGACTCAGCAATGAGGATGTTCGACTCACTGTTGAGGAAGTTTGATTCAGCGATGATGATGTTCGACTCACCGTTGAGGAAGTTTGACTCAGCGATGATGATGTTCGACTCAGCAGTGAGGAAGTTTGACTCAGCGATGATGATGTTCGACTCACCGTTGAGGAAGTTTGACTTGGCGATGAGCTTTTTGAACCCGGTCATGATCCTTATGGAGACAGTGATGGGCAGAAACAGCACCCTGACAGCACCACTCCAGGTCTAGTCTCTGTCAGTCTGCTGTTAAGGCGTTGAGAGGGGGGGGTAGAATCTGGCAGGCACGTGCCCCGCCCCCACAACCCCCCCCCCCCCCCTCCAGGGACGCAGCTGCTCTGCCAAAAAGGCACCCCCCCCCCCCATAGTCCCAGAGCCCAGCACAGATTAGGCAAAGCGCGTCTCGTCACCAGGTGGGTCCCCTCCCAAATGCTCTGGCATCGCTCCATCTTCCACATGGGTGGTGCTGGTGGGCTGGGGTGAGGGGCGGTCTGTCAGGGGGTGCTATCCCACAACACCAAAAAAAATCATCCACACTGCAATGGAGGCAAAATGAGCTTTGACTATTCATGAGAGCGAGAGTGAGGGGGGAGTGAGGGGGGAGTGAGAGAGAGGGAACGTGGGAGTGAGAAAGAGAGTGAGCAAGAAAGAGAGTGAGGGAGAGAGGGAGCAAGAGAGCGAGAGGGAGAGAGGGAGCAAGAGAGCGAGAGGGAGAGAGGGAATGAAAGAGAAAGAAAGAAATAGTAAAGAACACTTACGATGAGAGTGAGGAAGAGAGCGTACTTTACCTCGACCCCCCAGGGGTCAAACATGAGAGCGCCCCCTTTAGATAATTACATGGAAATGTTGCTGTGGGAAGGGGGGTAGGGGCTTAAATTAAAGGCATTGCCTGTGTTTTCTCTCGTCCCCAGACCCAGAGAGAGAGGGAGATACAAAACAAGCAACCCAACCTGTCCAAATTTATTTCTGGGAGACCAAGGGGTGTTTTTTATGGAGACGGTTTGGAGACATTTTAGTCTTTATTCTGTTAGGTCACATGTTTGTTTATTTTGTCTTTTACTGTCGGCCTGTGAAGCCTCTTGGGGGGCATGTTTTTAAATTTTTAAAAATTATTATTATAACTTTTTGCCGAAGTGAGGGGCGTTGTTTGGCTTTGAATCTTTGAGGAGAATTCAATAAAACTGTGATGTTTTAGACATGAAAATTGTATAATTTTCACTTTCCTCTTGTGAAGTGATGATGTCACGGCCACCGAATTACCTTGTCCTGCAATCTGATAGGTCCATCTGTTCCCTGCATGAGAACCTTCCTCCCTCTACTGATTTTAGTTATTTTATACCTGCTTTCCACTTTCTGTTTCCCTTTTTTACATGTTGACCCAATTCTGATTTTCTTTCTGGTTATTTCTGCACCACTCACACCACTTTGTGTTTTTCTCATTTGGGTGAGAACATTTGGGTCTTGATTTACTGACCTTTAGCATGTGCAAAACATTTTAGCGCACACAAATTCAATAACATGACCAATGATTGGTCAATACATTTGTTTTGCGCCAATCATTGGTTGTGTTATTAGTTTTGCGTGCGCTAAAATGTTTTGCACACGCTAAAGGTCTTAGTAAATCAGGCCCTTGGAATGCTAAAACCTCATCCAGGTCAGGTGAAAGATTAAAATACAGCACTCACCTTATGAAGGGTTGTATTATTGCAAGTTATTTACCTACTTATCGGACTTAGCGGACTTAGCCTATTTATCCAGAGCAATTTACAGATGCAGCTTGAATTTTACTCATTCATTTTTACAGCTTGACATTTACAATGGCAGGGCCTTGCATGGCACGTGAGCCTAAACTCACAGGTTTGGAAGCTCGCTTCTCTAACCATTACACTACACTGCAGGGAGTGTGCACTGCACTGCAGGGAGTGTGGACTACACTGTCACCAGAAAGTAGAATTTGCAAAATGTCTCGAATCCAGGTAGGAAGTTTTTTACCCATGAAGAATTATTTATTCTTCAATAAAATAATCCCGCTTTAAAATAAACTTCCATTTTTCCAGCCATAATAGTTATAGCCCACCTGTTGGAACTTTACTTTTGCCATTTCTAATTTAATTTGCCAGATGTCGACCCAATTGTGAATTCCGTGTACGTATTGAAATATTTTAGTAGCATTCCAGCAGTTTTCTAGGCCTGAGTTTAGTAAACATTTATTTAACAATTGAATTTGCAACTTTCCTTCTCAAAAAGTGTCTATTCAAAGATAAATGCTAAATCGCTGATTTTTTTTGCATAACCTCAAGCCTACCCTTTTTTTCCTCAAGCCTACCTTTACCCATATCATGATTATTATTATTTATTTTTATTTTTTAATCATTTGGCGGCCACTGCGGGGCTGTGTACGTCCAATTCCCAGCCTAATTTGGAATGTCTTCTGTTCTTATCCTCTATGTCCACGTGGCATAGTAAGCCATCTCAGTAAGATGTTCAGTATTACCAATGACCAGTGAAACCACACAACCACATGTTCCTGGACAGCCAATCATCAATGAGACTGCTCAGCTGCACGTTTCTGGGCAACCAATCATCATTAATGCCACACAGCCGCACGCTCCTGGACAGCCATTCATCAATGAGATCGCGCAGCTGTACGCTCCTGGACAACCAATCAGTGAGGCCACACATTCCCCCTGTTATGTGGGTGAAGGGTATGGCCGTTCTGGGTGGATTTGTGATTCGTTTCCATATGATTAGTATTTATTTATTTATTTATTTATTTATTGTACGGAAACTTTCTCTGAAATAAGAATTAATTATTACCATTGGCCTTCTACAGGGAAATCATATAAAATGAATAGAAATGTAAAAAGGGAAAGGAAAGTATAGGAAAAAGAAAAAATATTTTTGGAGAGCTTAAGGATGGCCTTGAAGTGAAATGGAGAGATTGGGGAATGTGGGAATTGAATGTGTGTGTGTGGGGGGGGAGCAGATGTTTCTCATACCTGATTAAATAGATTGAATATATAATATTTTTAAAGCGGTTGTATTCGGTTTCTATACTGTGCAATATCCTTTGAACGTCCACAAGATGACTTCTCCAATATAATACAAATATATCTGGCCAGAAAGAAGACATCTTATTTTATTTAAATTTAAGAGCGGAAGTTCCGTGTCTTCGAAAGTTGAGAAACCAATTACCTTAACCAACCTTCCTATAGACAGTACTAATACATGTAGCCAGTGTCCAGTTCTTTCCAATAGTCTAGTAATGACTCTGAAAATAGTAGAAATTCAAGTAACGTTTTCATTCGAATGCCATCATGCCTATTCGTGCTTAAAAAGACCAATGAATTTATATCGATTAATGCAAAAACAGTGGACAACGGACTAATGGCCTTTCACAAGGGTTGTTAAGAACTGTAACTCATGGGGATGGTAGGCTTTAGTCCGATTTGATTGGTCAGGCCGTCCGGAAGATGCGGGAATTATTATTTTTTCTCTCTCTTTCTTTATTCCGTTAAGCCATCCCATACATTTGTTTGCTGCGCATGGAACCATGCTGAACCTGGTTTATTACGACGTTATTCAAGATTTCTGTGGTGAGGGGGAAGAAAACACGTTTCAGGCGCAGAGTAACAGCTGTTGCATAATTAAATTAGCGGTCGGTGGCTGCTTACAAATTCATGCCGCATAGTGAGGGTATAGCTTGAATCATTAACGAATTCCATCAAACCCGGCAAAATGAGCTTATGCAGCGCTTGCTTTTTTAACAAACAAAAAAAAAAAAGGAATGCGATCTCGCTGGTGCCTACACCGCGCATTGCTGTTACATTTAATGTAGACTACTATCAATATAATAATTATTAAATGATCACATTTATGTCTATTTATTTATCTGATTTTCCAAGGTGCTCACTGTGTATTACAAGCTCGCAGAACAAAAACACACATAATAGTACGCGTCTGAAATCAATTCGAAACAAAGAGCCGTTCGATGCTCGGACAAGCACCTCATAGTGATGCGGAACAACTCCAGCTTAGTCTACGTGCAATAACAGTGATCACTGAACACACCCGTAATGAGAACTGTAGTGAACCTGGGACAGAAAAAAATTATATTGACAAACACTCTTCCCTTTTCTACAAATTAAAATATTCGCAATAAAGTGCGACCCCCTCCGGTACTTACTCAACGTAACTGGTCGTAGGCTGACATCTGGTGGCAAAATAAATATAACGGAAGCGCGCACTGGCTTATTTTTATTTTTATTTTCAAGACATGTAAAGACAAACGGTTCATTTTAGCTTTGTGGTGACGTTTACAGATACAGTGTATAAAGTGCGTATTTGCAAAAGGCGAGACGTACCAATGAACTGAAAATAAATAATATCTGCATGTTTCATGTGATGGCGGTTGGATTTTTCTCTATAAACCTATAATGCTGATATAGGATAAATGTGAAAAATAACAACCAATGTTCTTCAGGTAGATCTGTCTGTATTAGCATTATTTAATTTACAACAGTAACTGTTTGGTATGGTCCAAATGCACATTAAATAAGAAAATGTAAAGATGCCATTTGAACAAAAACGTACCCCACACACCACACCACAAAATCAAAAAATTGCCACTTTTATGTGCAGAAAGTCAATTAAGTAATCAATGATTACATTATGTGTGACTTAATTCTACTTTTCCTGACAAAATACTGTTTTTGTGGCTGTTTGATGGTGAAAGTGCCAGTTTTTAGTTTCTTGGGTAAATTAAGTTTTGGGATAGCGGAGCATGTGTGCATACATAAGCGGTGTGTTCTGTCCAAAAGTTGGGTTTAATTTTTACGTTGGTCCAGGGTTGTTAGTTAGTTTTGGTTTTGTATTGAATGGAGTAATAAAATGTTGTTCACAAAACTACAAATATTTTACTGGATCTATTAGTCTTGTTAGCTGAACAGCACAATATGAGTTAATACAACTTATTTATAGTTGCTGTGCCAACATAAAATAAATTTGTAATCCACAAAACTTTGAACCTTGAAAGTTGAGCAAACACAAAAGCGTTATTGTAATCAATAATCAGTATCGTAATCAGGAGAACCAAACATTGGGTTTATGAAACCCCAATCTGTTTAATGGCACTGTGTGTGGACAGGGACCAGTCGGGTACTGAATCCAGACCATCTCAGTGTGTGGACGGGCCCCACAGTCGGGTACTGAATCTGGACCATCTCAGTGTGTGGACGGGCCCCACAGTCGGGTACCGAATCCAGACCATGCCAGTGTGTGGACGGGCCCCACAGTCGGGTACTGAATCCGGACCATCTCAGTGTGTGGACGGGTCCTACAGTCTGGTACTGAATCCGATCTCAGTGCTTAAAGCTGCACATTAAGTACTTGTTGCCTGTAGTGTGAAAAGAAGTGGAGGCTTGAAGCCTCCTGAATTTTCTCCAAATTTATAGCAGAGGTTGCAGTGCGAATAAATACAACTTACCAGTCATTATATTACATTATGGCCATTTTTATCAGTATCCAGAGTGATTTACACAATGTTCAAATTTTCGACATAGTATAAATTTTTACAGTTGGATATTACACTGAAATAATTTTAGGTTAAGCACACAATAACTGCAATGGCAGTGTCTTACCTGGGAATCAAACCTGCAATCTCTAGGTTACACGCCCATTTCCTGCCCATTGTACTACACTGCCACCCCACTGCCACATTCCTAATTGTAATAAAACAGGAGGCAAAAAGGTATAAAAAAAGGAAAGACAGGTTTTCTAGCCCACATTCCCTGTGCTACGGAGGTATAGCTCCTTATAACGGCTGTGAATGAATAAAAAGGCCACAGAGAAAGCCGCTGTTTTGCCAGGTTGCTCAGAGCAAACAGTGTTTGAAAGTGAGATTGGATGAATGCGATGTTTGTACTCTTCAGTGTCTTTCCCTCCTGTGTTTTTAGCCTCTTATGGCTCTCGGCTTATTATACGATTTTCATATTTGAGAAAGGTGCTGTAGGTCTCCTTCTCTTCAAAGCACATTAGCATTTGAATACTTAATTTGCAACTGTGACACGGATGAGGAGAGTGCCTCTCATTTCTTCATCTATCTCCAGCTCTCTTTCTCTCCCTCCGTCCCTCCTTCTCTCAGTCACGAAAGAGGCCTTTATTTTCTGCAATGGAGCAGAACCATTAGAAGCTTTTGGTATTTTGACACAACAAAATTCAATTTTAACACATTCACTGCCGGCAAATCGTGTTTGACATTGTACGATTAGCGCATGACATGTGAGCACAGAAAAATGAATGACAAAACACATCCTTGCTTGGCTTATGAAACATTAGTGATTGTGTTTTTGTACTGTAGATATGGTGTATAATTGGCAATAATAATACATACTGTATTGTTACAACTTGTGC
The DNA here is from genome assembly GCA_022702515.1 of Ilyophis sp. 1 JC-2022. Lineage (NCBI taxonomy): Eukaryota > Metazoa > Chordata > Actinopteri > Anguilliformes > Synaphobranchidae > Ilyophis > Ilyophis sp. 1 JC-2022. The sequence continues at coordinate 3,928,522 of CM040395.1, read as the reverse complement.
AGAATGCAGCAGCTTTGCGTGCTGACAAAGACCAGACAGAGAAAACACGTTGCATCCATTTTAAAGTTCCTGCATTGGTTGCCTTTTTAGTTTTAGAGTCGATTTAAAAAATGTTTTATTGGTTTTTAAATCACTAAACGGCAATGCACCTGCTTATTTATCAGAAATGCTTTTTAGGCATGTGCCCTGCAGAGCCCTTAGATCCTCTGACACTGGTCTCTAAACTGTTCCAAGGGCTGGAACAAAGAGGCACGGAGAAGCAGCTTTCAGCTCCTGTGGTCCGAGCCTTTGGAACAGCCTGCCGGAGGATCTACGGGTTTCTCAAACATTTTAAAAATAAATCTTAAGACACACCTTTTTTGCATTGCTTTTATTTATTATTATTATTATTATTATTATTATTATTATTTGTTTGTTTGTTTTCTTTCTTTTGAATTATTTAATTTATTCTTTGCAATTATTTTTTGTGAAGCAGAAGTTGCATTGAGTTGCACTTACTGTATGAAATGTGCTGTACAAATAAAGTTTGATTGATTGTTCAAGTATATATAATCAACGGTGTGCTTTTATCATGCATGACATACAATGGGGGAAATAAGTATTGGACACGTCAACAATTTTATTATCAAACATATTTCCAATGTAGCTATTCACATGAGATTTTGACCAGACATTGGTATTAACTCAATAAAACTACACAGCTAAAGAAATTGTAACATTCCAATTCTTTAAAAAAGTTATGTGCAATAAAGTGAAATGACACAGGAAAAAAGTATTGAACACGTTAAATTAAATATTTGGTTGCATATCCTTTGCATGCCATGACTTTATCATGTCTGTGACCCAACAAGATCAAAAGGCTCTTTATATCTTATTTGCTGGTACTCTTACACGCGATACTATAATGGCTCTGCATTTGAATGGATCTCTATGGGAATTGGGGGGTGAGACAAGATTTAGCTGTAAATTACACTGGAACAGTATAGAACACATGGTTGGCTAAGTGGCTCTAAGTCATCAAGGGTCTGATGTATTAAACAAGCCTTTAACCATCACTCTGCTGCCAGAAATACAGTAGATATGGATGGATAACTTGAAGGGTTTCTTCTCCTGACTTATTTTTCCATAGAGTTCAATAGGAAAATCTATCAGAAGAAACAACCCTTCAAGTGATCCTTCCATATCTACTGTATTTCTGGCAGCAGAGTGATGGTTAAAGGCTTGTTTAATACATCAGACCCTTGATGACTTAGAGCCACTTAGCCAACCATGTGTTCTATATTGTTCCAGTGTAATTTACAGCTAAATCTTGTCTCACCCCCCAATTCCCATAGAGATCCATTCAAATGCAGAGCTGTTATAGTATCGCTTGTCAGAGTACCAGCAAATAAGATATCAAGAGCCTTTTGATGTTGTTGGGTCACAGACATGATAAAGTCATGGCATGCAAAGGATATGCAACCAAATATAAAAAATATGGCTTTTCTACCACATTTAATTTAGTGTGTTCAATACTTTTTTCCTGTGTCATTTCACTTTTGCACATAACTTTTTTAAAGAATTGGACCGTTACAATTTCTTTAGATGTGTAGTTGTATTGAGTTAATACCAATGTCTGGTCAAAATCTCATGTGAATAGCTACATTGGAAATATGTTTGATAATAAAATTGTTGACGTGTCCAATACTTATTTCCCCCATTGTATAATGTGTGTGTGTGTGTGTGTGTGTGTGTGTGTGTGTGTGTGTGTGTGTGTGTGTGTGTGTGTGTGCATGTGTGTGTGTGTGTGTGTGTGTCCACAGAATGAATCCACAGAACTTAATTTATGTGTGTGTCTGCAACAGTAGGAGCATTTTAATAAATAAATAAATAATAGTCATTTTCATTTAAAATTATTTAAAATAGGCTGTATTCTTTCAGCATATTTTTTAACCACTTATTCATAAATACAAATGAAGGAGACTCCAGTGCGCACTCGAACACTCGAGAAAAGACGCAACCGTAGAAAGTGCTTTTCATTAAAATTCATAAAATGCATATAATAGTTGTTGGGTTTTATAGGTAAGAGGCAGGACTAAAAGTGTTCTTTTATGAATAAGCCTCTTAATCAGACTGATAAGCATTGAGGGTCTCAGGGTTCTTTTACATAATGTTTTTTTCCAGAAAAATTGTACTTGCTTTTCATGAAGTACTTTTTATTTTTATCTGCACATTTTCATCTGTTTACTCTATTTTAGTGATATTCAATTGTATTGTTTGTTACATTGATGTATTTTAAAGATGTAAAAAAGAGCTTTGCTCTCAACTGGCCTCTCCCTGGTTATATAAAGATATCTATCTATCTATCTATCTATCTATCTATCTATCTATCTATCATCTATCTATCTATCTATCTATCTATCTATCTATCAATCTATCTGTCTATCTATCTATCTATCTGTCTGTCTGTCTATCTGTCTGTCTATCTATCTATCTATCTATCTATCTGTCTGTCTGTCTGTCTATCTATCTGTCTGTCTGTCTATCTATCTAACCCTTAAAGTGATCCATCCATAGCTACTGCATAACTGGCAGCAGACTTGTTTGATACCTCATAGCCCCCCCCCCAACACCTTCTGAGTAAGAGCATTGCCATGACAACAGGGACTGGAGGTGACCCAACCTGCCCCGCCTCCCCCAGTGGGATACAAAAGCCACACACTCCTCCGTCAGTCTCTCCGTATCACTCTCTCCATTTCTGCTAAAGGTAAGTCTATTTTTCATTTTAAACAGGCTGTCTCTAATCCTGGGGGTCCGCTGGGGTCCCCAAACCTGGCCCCGGAGAGCCACGGGCTCTGCTGGGGTCCCCAAACCTGGCCCCGGAGAGCCACGGGCTCTGCTGGGGTCCCCTAACTAAGCCTCTGAGAATCAATAATTGAGATCCAAGAAAACCGACTGTGGTAAATTAACTGTTTGAATGAGTGCTTTAATTGATTAATTAAGGGCTAAATATGAAGGAAAAGCTGCACTCCCTGCTCTTCTCTCGAGTTGGAGACCCCTGCCTTTAAATATTCACAAAATGCCAAATTCAGAATCATTTCTGTTTATGTCCAGAACCTCAAAATCCAGTCCTAAAAACAAACAGTATCTGCGGGTTTTTGGTGTGCTTTGGCACTTAAGAGATTTATGTAAGTCACTGATTGGTTTATGTAAGTCACAGGTTGGTTTATAAAACTCACTGATTGGTTAGAGAGATCTACAGACCTTGTTTCCAAGGCTTTACCTGGTTGCGGATTTAAACTAACTAGCACACACTGAGTTTGAAGTTTTTAGTCTTGTCCAATCCAGTTGAAGATGTCATATATATATATATTTTTTGTATGTATGTGTGTCTGTGTGTGTGCACGCACATAATTTTGTATCTCCTGTGATATTTCTATATTTATCGCGGCAATCAAAATTATATTGTGCATTACTGGTTAATTATTACAAGGCTCATTAAACGATTCAAACCTCCTCCGTCACAACATCCCATTGTGACTCACTGAGGAGTCATGAGAAGATACAAATTAGACAGAAGAAATGTTACAGTATTTAACCCTTTTATTATATATGTGATTAGAATGTTCTTTACTGAACATTCTAATGCTGATGTCACAATCACTACTGGCAAACTGAAAGCAATGGAGTTATAGAACACTGACTTAGAGTTTTTAAAAAAGAACTCCAAAAGAAACCTACTCTTCAAAGTTAAGTGCACACACATGGGGTTCATTCCAATGGCTTATTTTATCTGTCCTCCTCTCCTCGATCCTCACCTGCCACGGAAATCGATCGAGGTTCGCCATCTTTAAGGACATTCCAAACTGCTAAATGCCCCTCGGAAGAGTGAAGAATGAAGAGGCTCCCGAAGGATGCTTCAGTGATAAAACACAAGTGTAGCCTTTGCGGAAGCCTTTTCTCGGAACGCGTGATGTGTATAAATGATCCACCTCTCTAGATCTCTCCCATAGCAGGTACACCCGTACACAAACCCAATTTACCACTCCCTTACATTTACTATAAAGCGTTTTAATCCATAATGACACTTATTCTTTATGACTGACAAAAGCCACATTTATTTATGAAAAAAAGAGGCGGAAAAGCATTATAGTTTAGCATGTAAACATAATATGACGCTGAGGCTTCACTGAGCAAGGTCGTTTCATTTACCTAATTCATGTTGCCTCGATTCCTCCGTCCTCATATCTCATCCTTGCTTCCTTTCCTCGTGTCCTCTGTTGGGCAGAGCTAAGGAGCGAGGAAAGGACGCGAGGAAAGGATGCAAGAAGTGAAAATAAGCGATTGAAATTAACCCAAGGTCATTTTATTTATCATGCAGTGAGCTGAACCAGAGATAATTTTTTAAAAAGAGATGCACCAACAACCATGGAGTGCGCTCGCCAATAACTAGTAGAAAAATGTAGCCTCTAAGATTAAATATTTAAAACATTTTTAATTGTTGTTAACCAAAACATCACCAAATTGTAATTGTAAAATAACATGATACGAATAATCTTCTCTATATCAGTCAATTAAATGGAAGTTTATTTTTTTAAATGACAGGTACCAGAAGGGATTTTGCTGGTGTTTAAAGAAATTAAGGTCCGTGAATTATTGGAAGAAGAATTGGAAAAGAAAAAATATCAAAGGGAGGAATTTTGTGAAGAAGGCTGCATGAAGCTGCAACACGTGGGCAGTGGTCCACTCTGCTTTCTGTCATATTCAAATAGTATTTTTGCCAGTTTAATAAAGTGTTTTATCATACAACACACCACCATGTGTGGTTGTCTTGGAACTCTTTGCAAAAATGTGAGTTAGCTCATTCTGCTGTTTTTTTTTTTTTGTGGCAAAAACATTTTTCAGCATTGCCTCAACGTGCATGCAAAAATAATTACTTCAAGGAACTTTATCTAAGCCAGGTGTGTATCTTTGTGATTTAGATTGGATTTGAGGTTGTGGCTGGAGAAGGAATAGTGGGCGTGGCAGGGGATGGAGGTTGAGAAGAAGGCGGGCTTGAAGCTCGCAGAGAGCACCACTCAGGATGAACGAGAGCAGAAGAAACCCCGGAGGAAAGACACCCCGGTGCTCAGCGCCCCCCCTCAAATTCCAGGTGAACATTTCAAACAGGAACCAGCTGCTTGCGTTCCCAATGAACTCAAGCACAGCAACACCAATTTAGGTTCACTCGCTGAGTAAGATCCAAACGGGTAACTGATTGGGTTAAACTGTATCTGATTTCACCAGGATGGAAACTGATTGGGTCTCATTGTGTTTGAATTCATGAAGAATTAAAAGCGATTGGGCCACCTTGTGTTTCATTTCTTTGGGAGTGAAGCTGATTGGGTCTCACTGTGTTTTTAATTTCATTGGTAGTAAAAGTGATTGGCTTTTGCTGTTTCTGATTTCATCGGGAGTAAAAGTGATTGGCTTTTGCTGTTTCTGATTTCATCGGGAGTAAAAGTGATTGGCTTTTGCTGTTTCTGATTTCATCGGGAGTAAAAGTGATTGGCTTTTGCTGTTTCTGATTTAATCGGGAGTAAAAGTGATTGGCTTTTGCTGTGTTTCTGATTTCATCAGGTGTGAAAGTGATGAGAGATGAAAGTCGTCTGATTCACCTGGAGGACAAAGAAAAAGAAGCAAAAAACTAGAAACCTGTTCATACCTGTTCAAGCCTGTTCATACTTGTTCAAGCCTGTTCATACCTGTTCAAGCCTGTTCATACCTGTTCTAGCCTGTTCATACCTTTTCTAGCCTGTTCATACCTGTTCAAGCCAGTTCAGACCTGTTCTAGCCTGTACATACCTGTTCATACCTGTTCAAGCCTGTTCAAGCCTGTTCAGACCTGTTCTAGACTGTTCATACCTGTTCATACCTGTTCAAGCCTGTTCAAGCCTGTTCTAGCCTGTTCATACATGTTCTAGCCTGTTCAGACCGGTTCTGGTCTTTGCTCATTTAAACAATGTTCCATGTTGTGTTATTTTTTAAATAAAAGCATAGTTGTCATCCAAGCCCTTTGAATTCAGATTTATTGTTGTGTTTACTGTTGTCACATCTTTATGTTGTGAAATGCAGGCCAAATTAGATTTTAGTTTAATAAACTGTGGTATGAGATGGTAAATCTAGGTAAATCATGTTAAAGTGTGGTAATCATGATAAATAAAGTTAAATCATGGGGGAAAAAAGCTCAAATTCAGTATATCAATGTAAATATCATGCTTGGGAATGGAAAATGGGAAATATAGTGTTTGGCAGACAGATCATGGAAACAAAATTAGAAACAATTGTGTTCATCAATGTAAAAATGTTAAAAAGTAAAAGAAAAAAGTAATGGGATATACTGTATGTTCTCTGAATTAAATCCCTCACTGTAGCAAAAACCCCCCTAACCCTCACTGTAGCAATAACCCCCCTAACCCTCACTGTAGCAATAACCCCCATAACCCTCACTGTAGCAATAACCCCCCTAACCCTCACTGTAGCAATAACCCCCCTAACCCTCACTGTAGCAATAACCCCCCTAACCCTCACTGTAGCAATAACCCCCCTAACCCTCACTGTATCAATAACCCCCCTAACCCTCACTGTAGCAATAACCCCCCTAACCCTCACTGTAGCAATAACCCCCTAACCCTCACTGTAGCAATAACCCCCCTAACCCTCACTGTAGCAATAACCCCCCTAACCCTCACTGTAGCAATAACCCCCCTAACCCTCACTGTATCAATAACCCCCCTAACCCTCACTGTAGCAATAACCCCCCTAACCCTCACTGTAGCAATAACCCCCCTAACCCTCACTGTAGCAATAACCCCCCTAACCCTCACTGTAGCAATAACCCCCTAACCCTCACTGTATCAATAACCCCCCTAACCCTCACTGTAGCAATAACCCCCCTAACCCTCACTGTAGCAATAACCCCCCTAACCCTCACTGTAGCACTAACCCCCCTAACCCTCACTGTAGCAATAACCCCCTAACCCTCACTGTAGCAATAACCCCCCTAACCCTCACTGTAGCAATAACCCCCCTAACCCTCACTGTAGCAATAACCCCCTAACCCTCACTGTAGCAATAACCCCCTAACCCTCACTGTAGCAATAACCCCCTAACCCTCACTGTAGCAATAACCCCCCTAACCCTCACTGTAGCAATAACCCCCTAACCCTCACTGTAGCAATAACCCCCCTAACCCTCACTGTAGCAATAACCCCCCTAACCCTCACTGTAGCAATAACCCCCCTAACCCTCACTGTAGCAATAACCCCCCTAACCCTCACTGTAGCAATAACCCCCATAACCCTCACTGTAGCAATAACCCCCCTAACCCGCACAGGAGCAATAACCCCCCTAACCCTCACTGTATCAATAACCCCCCTAACCCTCACTGTAGCAATAACCCCCCTAACCCTCACTGTAGCAATAACCCCCCTAACCCTCACTGTAGCAATAACCCCCATAACCCTCACTGTAGCAATAACCCCCTAACCCTCACTGTAGCAATAACCCCCCTAACCCTCACTGTAGCAATAACCCCCCTAACCCTCACTGTAGCAATAACCCCCCTAACCCTCACTGTAGCAATAACCCCCCTAACCCTCACTGTAGCAATAACCCCCCTAACCATCACTGTAGCAATAACCCCCCTAACCCTCACTGTAGCAATAACCCCCCTAACCCTCACTGTATCAATAACCCCCCTAACCCTCACTGTAGCAATAACCCCCCTAACCCTCACTGTAGCAATAACCCCCCTAACCCTCACTGTAGCAATAACCCCCCTAACCCTCACTGTAGCAATAACCCCCCTAACCCTCACTGTAGCAATAACCCCCTAACCCTCACTGTAGCAATAACCCCCCTAACCCTCACTGTAGCAATAACCCCCCTAACCCTCACTGTAGCAATAACCCCCCTAACCCTCACTGTAGCAATAACCCCCCTAACCCTCACTGTAGCAATAACCCCCTAACCCTCACTGTAGCAATAACCCCCCTAACCCTCACTGTAGCAATAACCCCCTAACCCTCACTGTAGCAATAACCCCCCTAACCCTCACTGTAGCAATAACCCCCCTAACCCTCACTGTAGCAATAACCCCCCTAACCCTCACTGTAGCAATAACCCCCCTAACCCTCACAGTAGCAATAACCCCCCTAACCCTCACTGTATCAATTACCCCCCTAACCCTCACTGTAGCAATAACCCCCCTAACCCTCACTGTAGCAATAACCCCCCTAACCCTCACTGTAGCAATAACCCCCCTAACCCTCACTGTAGCAATAACCCCCCTAACCCTCACTGTAGCAATAACCCCCCTAACCCTCACTGTAGCAATAACCCCCTAACCCTCACTGTAGCAATAACCCCCCTAACCCTCACTGTAGCAATAACCCCCCTAACCCTCACTGTAGCAATAACCCCCCTAACCCTCACTGTAGCAATAACCCCCCTAACCCTCACGGTAGCAATAACCCACACCCTGGCCCAGAGGTGGGAAACCAGGGCTCTATCCTTTTCTGGTTTTCATGCCAACTTCTGCCCTTAATTGCTCAATTAGCTCTAACACTCATGCCATCTCTCATTTTAGCTGCATTTCTTGATGGGCAGATGAATGACAGCCAAACACTGTTCTTGTATCTGAATATGAAGAGTTTTACTGTGATCTAATCTACAAGTGAACCAGTGTTGGTGTATACAGGACTGGAATTACCAACACCTGCCCTAACCCTAATCATAACGGTAACCTGGCCACAATCTTTCCAGTGTTGAACTGTGATTTAATAGCACAATGTTTGACACGAATAAGTGTTTATAAAGACGGGGAAGGAGCTTCAGAGTGACGCTCATCACAATCAACAGGCAGTATATGTTTTTCACCAGATACAGGTTGTTTGCATTGTCTAATATGGTTTTCACCTTCCTCACCGCCGCCATTTTGGCTCTGCTAAAGTAAGGACACGCACTCATTATCTGAGCCCTTTGGATTCAGATTTATTGACATGACTGTGCAGTAATGCCACAAATTCAATAGACACACAAGATACTCAGCTTTGATGTTCCCTCCATCCTCTCTACTTCTTAACTACAGTGCAGCATATCAACTGCCACTGTCCTGTCGTTGGTCACATCCCTTAATACATTTTCAGAAGACTAATCCAATTTGAATGTTTTGGTTTCAACCGCACGGAGACAGAATTTACAATGCTAAAGATTACCAAGCTGAGTATCTGGTCAGTTTATAACATCTGTGGTCATGTAGCATGGTTAGCATGGAGGACCACACGGCTAGCACAGCTTTTGTAATCGACAGATTCTACCTGAAACAGGAAAGCAAATATGACAACATAATTACAAGTCATACCACAATTAAGATGAAGATCAGTTTTTTTTTACAGGTCACCTTGAAGCTGGCTGTAAGCAGAAACATTATAGTAACGTTCCCTTCAATGTTGTGGGAACGTTTATGGGTTGGTGGAAACTGCTACAGTTGGTTATCAGAAATGTGCACAATTTATGGTCTCAGACAAAACAAACTAACATACATTTTACATGTACATATATTTGCAGAGGTAATCATCTCACATATTAATGAAGAAATATATAAATAATATAAAAACAAAACAAAAATAGCAACATAGTCAGACATTTAAGACAATCTTAACGTGTACAGTATACTTTATATATCTTATCACATAAACTTTATGAAAAAGTAATATATGCCAGCTTATGCTAAAATATAATATCCAAATATACTGCATATATTGCATTTTTGCAAAACTATTAAATGCATAAAATGCTTGAACTATTATGTGTGTAGTTCTATGCATACATTTTAGAATTTGGAATCTGACAATACACCCAAACAATTAATGTGGGCAAATCCATTTATGAAAAAAATAATAATAATATATTACCTTTTAGTACAGGTGTAGTGATGTATTGTGTTTGCTGTGACTAACGCCAACTCCACCTGCGCATTTCATTCAGGTGAGGAATAACTTTCATTACTGCTGTCTGTCTGGTAAAAACAAAACACCTTTAAAATACTTATTAAAACCTATATTCACTTGGGTGACTGTAAACTCAATGCAGACAAATCCCAACACTTTCATCCAAGTATTGAGAATAAGATTGTATGTATTGAGTATTGAGAATAAGATTGTATGTATTGAGTATTGGGAATAAGATTGTATGTATTGAGTATTGAGAATAAGATTGTATGTATTGAGTATTGGGAATAAGATTGTATGTATTGAGTATTGAGAATAAGATTGTATGTATTGAGTATTGAGAATAAGATTGTATTATGTAATAACTAAATAATGTAATGCAATGATATTTAAGGGCTGGTCTCAGTGTATTTGCTGTAGGTTATTTTTTCACCTGTAAAATGCTCTGAAGAAATAAAAATGTAATGATCGTGCCTATACTATATAGTATATATTACGTGATGTATAAATAGTACTATATAGTTACTATGTGATTATTTGAAATGCGCAGGAAGCCTTTCCCAGGAATCTAAGTACATCACAGTGCTGAATATAGTCCCAGAAGTAACCTAGAAGTGCACAGATACAGATTATGAACACAAAATAGAAACGCATGGGTAAATTAATTTCATGGGGTTTCGGGCCACAACTTCTGGAACCCAGTGAGAAAAATCAGGAATCTATGTTTGAGAGATGTTTTGACAGAAACAAACTAGGTTAACCCCCAATGTAGCTTAGGTTTTACCCAGATATAGCAGGGCTAAATCCTAGTTGGCTAAAAAACTTTCACTTTTCAACCAAATGTAGCCAGGTTTTCACATGAATGCTTAGACTGTGAGCACCGACTTCTCACCTCGGAAATCTTCACTGGGAACAGGCTTGTGTCGCCCCAGGTTAAATCTGCAAGCCACTGATCCGTGGTCACTTCCCCGTTTTGCCCCGATTTTTTAATTCCAGGAAGGGCATCAGAATCCTGGCGTACGCCCTTCTGCGGTTACCACGGTTTCTCTTTTGCCGACGTCTTCCTCTCACGCTCACGTTACCGTAGACCAGGGATACTCAAGGACTGCACAGTCCTTTCTGTATGATATGCTAAGTTAGCCTGTTCTATGCTCAAGGTGTTCAGATGTACAAGCTAGTCTGCGCTACCCGGCTGCAGCTTCACTGCTAACTGGCTACTGTTCACTCCTCACCTAGCTACAAGGCTAACTCATCAACATGTCTTCTTAGGCTTTTAATGCTCATGCTAAGCTGCTAAGCTACCTCTGTGTATGCACTAGCTGGAGCAACATTACCTCAAATCTAACCACAGATCTTCACCTTGGTCACTCTTTTTTAAGTGCCTTATCCAGAATCATCAGTTGCATACCATGTTTTAAATATTTCCGTTAATTTTTTTACCAATGTTTTATATAAATTTCGGTGAAAAGTCAAACTCATTAGTGCAATTGCAACCAGTTCAGCGGCAGCTTAAACCTCTAAACCGCAGAAGTTGATGAGAACTGGAAAAGGTACTCTTAATCTCTGAGGAGAGGGTGTTCCAGTCTGTGGCCCAGGGGTGTTATATCAGGGAGTAGAACACATTGAAAGAAGGTTACATGTAGATATGGGCCCCACACTAATCAACTAAATACACACCCTCCTGGTAAGTGGGTTGCCATTGCCACATTGCATTGTGTGGAGTATAAACTTTAAATTATGGGTGTCAAACTCGAACTCTGCAGGGCCACAGTGTCTGCAGATTTCTGCCATTTACTTTCAATCAGCGGCCAATTGAGGCCTTGGCAATAAGGTGAGTGCACTCAGTAACTTATTAATGAGTGCACTCAGTAACTTATTAATGAGTGCACTCAGTAACTTATTAATGAGTGCACTCAGTAACTTATTAATGAGTGCACTCAGTAACCTATTCATGAGTGCTGAAAAACACAGAAAACTATTTGCTAAATTACCGAAACAGTCAGAATGCTAAATATTAGAAGTTATGTGAGAGCAATGTTTTCCGATTATTTGTTTTGCTTGTTAGATTTTAAGGGCAGGCAGCTACAGACACAAACATATTTTGTTCCTCCTTGTCAATGCTCTGAAGTCACAGTTGAACAAAAAGTCTACAGGTCTCCACTCGCTTATGGAAATGTAATATACTGCAATATACTGTAATTATGTGTATATACATTTAAAAAACATGATTATGTATTTCACAGCAGTATAATAAACTGCATTGCAATACCTGAAAATGGAAATAAATTCTACATTTGTTCATAGTGTTGTCCAAGTGTTCAAATATCGTCATAATACACTTTATTTCAATATATTTTCAGTATATTCCATTTCCATATAAGAGTTGGCCGTGGTATTAGGTAATAAATATGGGTTTGTTTGCATTATATGACCCTCCTGTTTCTGATATAGAAAGGAAACATGCTATGGTGGAGAGTGGCTAGTTTTTCTATCACAGTTTTCCATCTCTAACACAGACCCTGTGCCAAAAGTGTGTTAAAAAAAACGAATTCTGCTTTTACACACCATTCATACACATCGAACACAACCCAAAAAGGCTAATTCAACATGTGACACACACACGTTTCAGCTTAAGCAAATAAAAAATAATAATAAACACATTAACAACAAAACATATTAATAATTATAACAACTATAATACATGGAGAAAATAGGGGTTAAATGGTAACGTCAAGGTTATTTTTATGTATAGCATATATTTCCCAGACATTATAAGATAGGCTGATAACTCTGGTGCCCCCTGGTGGTAGCTGAGGGGGAATGCATTGTTTAAAGAAGACCTACGTTCCTCCATAACATCATCGAGACAGTGACCAGGGCTAGGCAGGAGTGTTCTCACAAGTGCTCTTATTACTCCTGACTGACAGGGGGCAGTGTAGGGTCAAGTCCGCTTCAAAACGATCATATGGCGCATCAAAAAAAGAAAAAAAAAAGCAATGTTGAAAGTTGTGAAAGTGCCCACTCGCCCGTTATACTTTGCTGGGAGTCTCTGCTGTAGGTGTCAGGAGGTTGGGTTGTGAGTGATGGGCTGTGGGGTTGTGAGCGATGGGTTGTGGGGTTGTGAGTGATGGGTTGTGGGGTTGTGAGTGATGGGTTGTGGGGTTGTGAGCGATGGGTTGTGGGGTTGTGAGTGATGGGCTGTGGGGTTGTGAGTGATGGGTTGTGGGGTTGTGAGTGATGGGTTGTGGGGTTGTGAGTGATGGGTTGTGGGGTTGTGAGTGATGGGTTGTGGGGTTGTGAGTGATGGGTTGTGGGGTTGTGGGGTTGTGAGCGATGGGTTGTGGGGTTGTGGGGTTATGAGTGATGGGTTGTGGGGTTGTGAGCGATGGGTTGTGGGGTTGTGTCGGTGGTCGCTAGGTTACAAAGAACATTTCTGCATCTTCTTAATTTCCTTCTGGTTCTGTGGGAAAAACATGATATGCAGTCAGATGTAATATTGTTTATAATTTACTATTTACTATGAATCTACTATTTACTATCATTTACTATATTGTGTGTGTGTGAGTGTGAGTGTGAGTGAGAGAGAGGGGAGATTGTGCATTGTGTGCATGAACAGTGTGTGTGTGTGTGTGTGTGTGTGTGTGTGTGCGTGCGTGTGTGTGTGTGTGCGCGTGTGTGCGCGTGTGTGTGTGTGGTATGTGTGTGTGTGTGTGTGCGCGCGTGTGTGTGTGTGCGCGTGTGTGTGTGTGGTATGTGTGTGTGTGTGTGTGCGTGTGTGCGCACGTGTGTGTGTGTGTGGTATGTGTGTGTGTGTGTGCGTGTGTGCGCACGTGTGTGTGTGTGTGGTATGTGTGTGTGTGTGTGTGTGCGTGCGTGTGCGTGTGTGTGTGTGTGTGTGGTTTGTGTGTGCGCGTGTGTGTGTGAGTGAGAGTGAGAGAGAAAGAGAGGGGAGATTGTGTATTGTGTGCATGAACAGTGTGCGCGTGTGTGTGTGTGTGTGTGTGTGCGCATGTGTGTGTGCGCGTGTGTGCGCGTGTGTGTGTGTGTGTGGTATGTGTGTGCGCGTGTGTGTGTGAGTGAGAGTGAGAGAGAAAGAGAGGGGAGATTGTGTATTGTGTGCATGAACAGTGTGTGTGTGTGTGTGTGTGTGTGTGTGCGTGTTTGACGTGCTCACCATCAGGAATCCGTTTTTGACAGTCATCATCCTCAGGCGAGTCTGAATTCTGAAGCACTTCTCCTGGAATTCAGGTAAAGCAGACAAAGATATAACAGCAAAGTCAGCCGACTGGAAATAGAATGAACAGAAGCACCAGCCCTTCTATAGCTGTGACTTTAACAGGGGTACCTGCCAACAGCCACATTTATAACAGTGCACATATCTGTGAGTGTGTTTCGTAATACACAGAAGAGCTTCAATCCCCAAAGGTGTATGATCACAAATATGTGATTAGAATGTTCTTAAATGAACATTCTAATGCTGATGTAACAATCACTACTGGTAACAATGGAGTTCCAGAACACTGACTTAGAATTTTGAAAAAAACCTACTCTTCAAAGGGTTAACTGTCCAGAAACTCTTGTGAACCCCTTGTTAAAATTGATCAGTTCTACCTCTCATGTAAAGGTATGGTATGATATGGTATGGGAAGATTCAGTAACCATTTCAGATTTTTAAAGACATTACATCTTCCACCTTTAGCAGATACTCTTTGTCATAGTGACTAACACAGATTTATTAAACATAAAACACATTTATTTTCAAGCCCACACACCCTGCTATACTGCCTGTGCTCATTTATAACATGATATAAATTAGTTACAGATTAGTTATAAATGAATTAATAACGTTAAAATTTAGTCAGTACCAATTGACAACATATATGTATGCAATTACTGAAGTTCCCTAACAGGAAAATAAAAGTTATTCTATTCTATTGAGATTTAACCCTTTGAAGAGAGTATTTTTGGACAGTCAGTGTTCTAGAACTCCCTTGTTTTCAGTTACCAGCAGTGACTGTGACATCAGCATTAGGATGTTCAGTTAAGAACATTCTAATCACACATTTGTCATCTTACTCCTCAGATGGTTAAAACAGGGACATGCGTGATCATGAGCGTATTTTATGGTGGCCTTTTCCATCTGGCAGCATGGCAAAACCCTACCAACATTGGGGATATTTATTCCCACGTTAATATCCACCTGTAATTTACAGTGTGACCGATAGAGGGCGATCTTGTCACATTGTTCCTGAATGCAGGAGAATGATAAGATTGCGAGCAAGTGGATCTGTGAGAAAGGATTTATTCAAATCCATTTTCTTTAAACATGTTAATGCCCAAGATAAATAACTTCAATTAAAAATTTGCTCCCAGTGGAAGTTGCCCCAGGACCCCGGTACAGGACCCCGGTACAGGACCCCGATACAGGACCCCGATACAGGACCCCGGTACAGGACCCCGATACTGGACCCCGATACAGGACCCCGGTACAGGACCCCGGTACAGGACCCCGGTACAGGACCCCGATACAGGACCCCGATACAGGACCCCGGAACAGGACCCCGATACAGGACCCCGATACAGGGGCTAAACCTCTAATCTTAAACAATGCTAAAAATGCCCCTGGCATGGATCCCCCAAAATATCAGCAAGTGAGGTTAAATATTTTTTTTATTATTAAATACTTTTTTTTAAATTCTTTTTTTTTACTCCCCAGTGTGATAAAAAATAAATAAAATAACCCAAACAGTGGTGAGAAAAACACTCCTTGGTGAGAAGATATCGTGAGCAGAAATGCATCAGTTTTAACAGATACAGAGAAAGAAAGAAAGAGCAGTGAACTCTTACCGTTCTGAACCTGTGGGCTGATCTCTGTCTGTCCGTCAGGCTGAGGGATGCTCTCCTGCTCACCCCTAGGCTCCGCCTCTGCTTCATCCATCTGTGTGCCAATTGGCTCTGACGAGCCAGCCTCTCCTTGTGCCTGCTCTGATTGGTCAGATGCAGGCTCTTTTTGCTCTACCTGCTCCCGCTCTGCCGCCTCTGCCTCTTGCTTGGCCTTTTCGTCTAGTGCGATATACGACCGTTAGATTACCATTCAAATACGATATACGACCGTTAGATTACCATTCAAATACGATATACGACCGTTAGATTACCATTCAAATACGATATACGACCGTTAGATTACCATTCAAATACGATATACGACCGTTAGATTACCATTCAAATACGATATACGACCGTTAGATTACCATTCAAATACGATATACGACCGTTAGATTACCATTCAAATACGATATACGACCGTTAGATTACCATTCAAATACGATATACGACCGTTAGATTACCATTCAAATACGATATACGACCGTTAGATTACCATTCAAATACGATATACGACCGTTAGATTACCATTCAAATATGATAAACTGTGTTTCATCCTCATTTTGTACATTTCAGGCATTTCAGAGTTTTCTGGGAATATAGAGACACACCCCCCTGAGGTTACACACTATGCCTATTACAACCCCATCTAACAACACCCAACCCCAACCACACACTAACCCCATCTAACATCACCCAAACCCAACCACACACTAACCCCAACCACACACTAACCCCATCTAACATCACCCAACCCCAACCACACACTAACCCCATCTAACATCACCCAAACCAAACCACACACTAACCCCATCTAACCACCCAACCTCAACCACACACTAACCCCATCTAACAACACCCAACCCCAACCACACACTAACCCCATCTAACATCACCCAAACCAAACCACACACTAACCCCATCTAACATCACCCAAACCAAACCACACACTAACCCCATCTAACATCACCCAAACCAAACCACACACTAACCCCAACCACACACTAACCCCATCTAACATCACCCAACCCCAACCACACACTAACCCCATCTAACATCACCCAAACCAAACCACACACTAACCCCATCTAACATCACCCAACCCCAACCACACACTAACCCCATCTAACATCACCCAAATCCAACCACACACTAACCCCATCTAACATCACCCAACCCCAACCACACACTAACCCCAACCACACACTAACCCCATCTAACATCACCCAACCCCAACCACACACTAAGCCCATCTAACATCACCCAACTCTAACCCCACTCAACATCACCCAAACCTTTGGCTCCAAACAGCCCCAAACTAACCCCAACCCCACTCAACATCATCAAAACCTTTGGCTCCAAACAGCCCCAATGGAAGCCCAAGCCCACCTGTGGCAGCCTGCACCTTCCACCTCTCCCTGTTCAGGTGCACCTCCTCGTTCCACATGGTCTTGAAGTTCTTCAGGTCGACAGTGAGGAGGGCGCAGTTGACGGCAGTGCTTCCCTCTGATTCTGCACTCTTCTCACTCGTGTGCTTCCCCTCATCAGAGGTGATGCTGTTCAGACTGGAGCATAGGGACAGGAAGTGATGCTGTTTAGACTGGGGCAAAGGGACAGCAAGTGATACTGTTCAGACTGGAGCATAGGGACAGGAAGTGATGCTGTTCAGACTGGTGCATAGGGACAGGAAGTGATGCTGTTCAGACTGAAGCATAGGAACAGGAAGTGATGCATAGAGACAGGAAGTGATACTGTTCAGACGGGCATACAGACAGAAAGTGATGCTGTTCAGACTGGTGCATAGGGACAGGAAGTGATGCTTTTCAGACTGGGGCATAGGGACAGGAATGGTATAGCACAGAACTCACAAAGTCACTGTATTATGATCTATACATGTCAATTCAATGTATGCCAATAACCATATTTAAAATAAATTGTAATGATCAATCAATTAAAAGTGAATTTTTTGTAGAAGTTTGCACAAAATATTTTGCATATGTTATGGAGTTAGACAGGAAGTGGAAGTTCCAGGAAGACGGACAGGAAGTGAAGGTCCCAGGAAGAGGAAGGGGGAGGTGACTTACCTGGAACGCCGCACACCTGTGAGGCCAGCGTGAGAGGCCTCATCGATGAGAGGCGTGACGATGTGCTCCGTCATGTCCGTGAGGACAGTGAAGGTGGGAATTACAATGAAATCAATAAACCCTGAAGCAGGGGAGACGAATGCAATGCAGTTTAAACATTTTCACAGTCGTTACAAGGCACTCACTGAATTCATCCTCCTGCTAAACATAAAACACAGCCAGTAAGCTCTCTTTGCTGTGGAATAGTTGGGCTCTTTTCATTAGATCTGCACCTCCATAAACACATTTAAATTTGATCTCAAATCCCATCTTTTCTCCCTTGCTTTTAATTCCACATGAGACCTGTCCATGAACTTGTTTTGTATATTCTGTGAATTACTGTCTTGTTATTGTGTGTGTTTGTAAAATTGTATCCTCTGTCTTTGTATACCCATGTATACAGTTAATTGTACAGAACTTCGGTTGACGGTAGTCATTTTAAATGTGCTTTAGAAATAATCTTGACTTGACCTGACTCTCACAGACTATACAAGACACTATTTCTAGATTGACTTTTCTGCTAAAAGTAAAACACAGGTAATACACTTTCACAGAATATACAACATTCTAACAGAACTCCCTTTTTTACTGCCAAACGTAAGCTATTATTAAACTCTATAACAGTATGTACAAGCAAAATCCTGTTCTCATATATATACTCCATATCATTTTGGGAGGAAAACCAATATAATTGCATTTGTTCTCATGTCAGATTGAGCTCATATTTTCACATTTAATATTATAAAATGTCTTAAATTGTAATTTTTCTACAATATCAGTTACTTTCTTTGAATATGAAAGATGTCTGTGCATTGCTATTTTCTGTGTCAGGTTAAATGTCAGGTGGAACCTCAAGTATTAGTGCTGACTGCCCAGGGGGAGGAAATAGAAGGGTGAACTGACCGATTTGGGACTGCGCTACCATGGTTGAATTGCGGTCACAGAGCGGTGAGAACGGTAGGCCAAGCTCTGCCTCTTTATCACCCTGCAGACAGAGAGAGAGATGACCATCTGGTCAACCATGTGACCAAACACAGGTTGTCCTCCAACACACACATGCACACCTCAAATCAAATCAAATCAATATTTATTTATATAGCTCATTTCACGATATAACTAGTTGTCACAATGCGCTTCACAGAAAAACCCAGCCTAAACCCCCACAAGAGCAAGCCAGAGGCAACAGTGGCAAGGACAAACTCCCTGGTGTAACTAAAAAGAAACACACACTGCACACACATACACACACACACACACACACACACAAGTACACACACAAACATACACACACACACACACACAAGTACACACACAAACATACACATGCACACGGGTGAGATCTCTGTGAGAGAAACAAGTGAGCTCTCAGTGTGAGAGAGACAGCTCTGCCCTCTGTGAGAGAAACAAGTGAGCTCTGTGTGAGAGACAGGTGAGCTCTGTGTGAGAGACAGGTGAGCTCTGTGTGAGAGACAGGTGAGCTCTGTGTGAGAGACAGGTGAGCTCTGTGTGAGAGACAGGTGAGCTGTGTGAGACAGGTGAGCTCTGTGTGAGAGACAAGAGAGCAGGTGTAGCTTACCTGTCTGAAAAACTCTTCCAGCAGAGAGGAGGTCCATTGGTGGTGTAGGTCCCAGTTCTTTGCCGGGTGGCTGATATCAGCAGTGTGCAGTATGAGAGATAAGGCTTTGGGTTTATCAACCCTGTGGAGTAAAGGAGAGGCAGCAGGATATAGTAATAATGCTGTCATGGTTTTTGGCAGCCTTCACTGTTTTCTGTGGTCGCTCTTTCTCTTGGCGGAGTTGCGGCCCTCCATCGGATTTTCTATCTTCCGTTCCGGTGTTTTGATCTCGCCCGGCAATTATCCTCGCACCTGTTTTGGGTTCCCTGTCGGCTATATATTGCTCAGGGTTTGTTCTTTCCGTGCTTGATATTGTCTTTGCTATTTCACAATTAAGCCAGTAAGGTGTAGGTAGTTACACTTCACTTTTAAGCTTGCGTGTGTGTGCGCGTGCATGCATGCGTGCGTGTGTGCGTACGTGCGCTGGACTGCTCACCCCTCAGGCTGCTGTACGAAGTTCTTCATGGTTTTTATCTGCTGGAAGTGACTGGTCATATCAGTGGCCAGGACCATCTCCACTACCAGGGCCCGTAACTCCCTGTGTGTGTGTGTGTGTGTGTGTGTGTGTGTGTGTGAGAGAGAGAGAGAGAGAGAGAGAGAGAGAGAGAATCAGTAAACAAGGATGAATACAACTAAAGAAATCATATAATCTATTACTTCCTCTTTGATGCAGAAGAAACACAGGAGTATCTTCTTGTTTTGTAGGCAGCGTATGGGAAGGGGCGTGGTAGCTAGCCATAGTCTAGACCATTTTTTTCTGTTGCTGGATGAAAGAGGCGTGGTCTAGCTAAAACTCTGGGCTTAGTTCCCCTTTAAAGTGCGACTTAACACTTAAAAAAATAATCTATTTGTAGTTCTCCCATTTCATATTGAAAACTACAGATTGCACTAAAGTTGTCTGGACCAATTGAATTGGTGCTTTTGGGTAGTTTTGAGTGTCAATCACTGATCAGCAATGCAATTACGTTCGTTTGGCCAGTGGATGGGGGGAAAATGCAGATCTCCCATGGGGTTTAGTCGCACTTTAATGTTTAAGAACATGGAGCTGTGTCTGGCCAGATAATATATGGGATGTATGGGACCCGGGGAATGATAGACAAAGAGTGGCGCCCACCTCCAGTCTTCCTTGGACAGGTTGTTAAAGATGTTCATCTCCTCGTCGTCCTGCATGAGACGGTATGCCGCGCTCACATGATGGTTCTCCAGCACAGCTCGGTCGTTGTACAAGATGGCCGTGTCTGACCTGGAACATGATACAAGATGGCTGTGTCTGACCAGCAACACAATACAAGATGGCCGTGTCTCACCTGGAACATGATACAAGATGGCCGTGTCTGACCTGGAACATGATACAAGATGGCTGTGTCTGACCAGCAACACAATACAAGATGGCCGTGTCTGACCTGGAACATGATACAAGATGGCCGTGTCTGACCTGCAACATGATACAAGATGGCCGTGTCTGACCGGCAACACAATACAAGATGGCCGTGTCTGACCTGGAACATGATACAAGATGGCCGTGTCTGACCAGCAACACAATACAAGATTCCCGTGTCTGACCTGGAACATGATACAAGATGGCCGTGTCTGACCTACGACACAATACAAGATGGCCGTGTCTGGCCTGGAACATGATACAAGATGGCCATGTCTGACCAGCAATGCAATACAAGATGGCCGTGTCTGACCTGAAACATGATACAAGATGGCTGTGTCTGACCAGCAATGCAATACAAGATGGCCGTGTCTGGCCTGCAACACAATAAAAAATGGCCGTGTCTGACTCGCAACGCAATACAAGATGGCCGTGTCTGACCTAAAACACAATACAAGATGGCCATGTCTGACCTAAAACACAATACAAGATGGCCGTGTCTGACCTGACCTGTTTGTTGTACAGATGAGGGGTATTATCTGGTCTGGATGTGGAAGGTGTTTGTTGCACAGGTGAGCAGTATTACCTGGTCTGGATGTGTAAGGTGTGTGTTGTACAGGTGAGCAGTATTACCTGGTCTGGATGTGGAAGGTGTGTGTTGTACAGGTGAGCAGTATTACCTGGTCTGGATGTGGAAGGTGTTGTACAGGTGAGCAGTATTACCTGGTCTGGATGTGTAAGGTGTTGTACAGGTGAGCAGTATTACCTGGTCTGGATGTGGACGGTGTTGTACAGGTGAGCAGTATTACCTGGTCTGGATGTGTAAGGTGTTGTACAGGTGAGCAGTATTACCTGGTCTGGATGTGTAAGGTGTTGTACAGGTGAGCAGTATTACCTGGTCTGGATGTGGAAGGTGTTGTACAGGTGAGCAGTATTACCTGGTCTGGATGTGGAAGGTGTTGTACAGGTGAGCAGTATTACCTGGTCTGGATGTGGAAGGTGTTGTACAGGTGAGCAGTATTACCTGGTCTGGATGTGTAAGGTGTTGTACAGGTGAGCAGTATTACCTGGTCTGGACGTGTAAGGTGTTGTACAGGTGAGCAGTATTACCTGGTCTGGATGTGTAAGGTGTTGTACAGGTGAGCAGTATTACCTGGTCTGGATGTGGACTGTGTTGTACAGGTGAGCAGTATTACCTGGTCTGGATGTGGAAGGTGTTGTACAGGTGAGCAGTATTACCTGGTCTGGATGTGTAAGGTGTTGTACAGGTGAGCAGTATTACCTGGTCTGGATGTGTAAGGTGTTGTACAGGTGAGCAGTATTACCTGGTCTGGATGTGTAAGGTGTTGTACAGGTGAGCAGTATTACCTGGTCTGGATGTGTATGGTGTTGTACAGGTGAGCAGTATTACCTGGTCTGGATGTGGAAGGTGTTGTACAGGTGAGCAGTATTACCTGGTCTGGATGTGTAAGGTGTTGTACAGGTGAGCAGTATTACCTGGTCTGGATGTGGAAGGTGTTGTACAGGTGAGCAGTATTACCTGGTCTGGATGTGGAAGTTGTTTGTCGTGCCAGTATGCTCGTAGTCATGAACAGCAGCAGCAAAGATCATGGCAAAAATCTCCAGCTCTGTTAACCAGTGCTGAGATACACAGAGAGAAATGCAGGGCAAGGGAAGAGGTGAGAGAGAACAGACAGAAGGAAAAAGACAGAAAAGACGTCAGGAGATGAAGGGAGGAGAGAGAGAGAGAGAGAGAGAGAGAGAGAGAGAGTTCAGAAGAGAGGGAGAGAGGGGGAGAGAGAGTTCAGAAGAGAGGGAGAGAGGGGGAGAGAGAGTTCAGAAGAGAGGGAGAGAGGGAGAGAGAGAGAGAGAGAGAGTTCAGAAGAGAGGGAGAGAGGGGGAGAGAGAGTTCAGAAGAGAGGGAGAGAGGGGGAGAGAGAGTTCAGAAGAGAGGGAGAGAGAGAGAGAGTTCAGAAGAGAGGGAGAGAGAGTTCAGAAGAGAGGGAGGGGGGGGGAGAAAGTTCAGAAGAGAGGGAGAGGAGTAAAGGTGTACAGATCTCTTTAATCACCCCAATAAGGGGGATGAGAGAGGTTTGTGTGTGTGTGTGCATGTGTGCCTATGTATGTGTGTGTGTGTGTGTGTGTGTGTGTGTGTGTGTTTGCGTGTGTCTCTGTGTGTGTGTGTGTATGTGTGTGTGTGCATGCGTGCCTATGTATGTGTGTGTATGTGTGGGTGTGTGTTTGCATGTATCTGTGTGTGTGTGTGTGTGTGTGTGTGTGTGTGTGTCTGTGTCTGTGCACATATATGAATGTGTGTATGTGTGTGCTTGTGCATATGCGTGTATATATGTGCGTTGTTTGTGTGTGTGTTTGTGCATGTGTGTTTGTGCGTGCGTGCGTGTGTGTGTGTGTTTGTGTGTGTTTGTGCATGTATACTGTTTACGGGTGCACTAAAGGCCATATAAAGTGCTCACCACCATGCCTGTTTTCAGCAGGAGATAGTGGACTGTCTGGGTCACATCTGCAGCGTGCATGAGGTTGTGATAGGGGTTCTTATTCTTGCTGTACCCCACTTCCAGAGCCTCAATGAATGACACTACGGCTGATATAGGGATCTGGAGAGATAACAGCACACGTTATTCACTTATAACAGAGACAAAGAAGCAAACTATACAATGTGCATATTACACTTTACATATTACCCCTGTACTCTAACTTCAAAATATTACCCCTGTACTCTAACTTCAAAATATTACCCCTGTACTCTAACTTCAAAATATTACCCCTGTACTCTAACTTCAAAATATTACCCCTGTACTCTAACTTCAAAATATTACCCCTGTACTCTAACTTCAAAATATTTGCTCTGTACCTTTTCTGCATAAGTAATTAATGCAATGCATTATTATTATTATTATTATTATTATTATGTGTCTTCCAGTAGCAGGTGGTTCAATGACATTATGGTCTATGATACAGAAGGCCAACTCCTTCCAGGTGGCTGACCTTGAATCTGCTGATGAGGTCGTATCTGGTGAGGAGTTCGTAGAATATGAATTTGAGGGCATGGTCACCACTGGCATCATTCAGGGAAAACACATCGAAGGACCACGTGTCCACATTCTGTGGGGAATAAGGCAGAACAGAAGAACCAGAGAATGCACTGCATTTCAAACGCATTCAGAGCCTTGTGCAGTTTGCACATGCGGTCGCCTTCGCAAGCTTTCATTTGTGACGCTCTGACATTTTTAACTAATATTTGTTATAAATACAACCTACTCCACATGATTGCAAACAGTAACAAGTGAGAAAAGTATGTAGATACTCAAGATTAAAACATTAAAAAATTAAAACAGGTATGTTGATTGAACCCTTTTGCTCTGTCAGCTCTAAATGCAGTTTCAGAAAATTACCTTAACGCGGCAGTTCAACCAAAGAAGAATATGTTTCTACATACCCAGAGGGCTAGCTACCCATCCAGGAAGTTTCTCTGAAAACTCACAAGTTTTATATACTACTCAAAATAATTTAAGGGTCAAAGGAAATTTTTTTTATCATTTTTGTAAGTATGTCTTTTTAAGCCAGATAGGGTTAGACTATCCCCCTTTGTGTTGTCATTTGGACTATAGACATCACGTTATCATGGGACATGCATTCATTGCACTTATCTTTATCCTTTTTATGGATTTGAAGCACAAACTTAGTCAGACTAAACTGACAAACTGCCTCGAAACACCCATTGGGACACCTCATGCACCATTTGCCTGAGTGTCATTCCATGCATGCCAATTTTAGCAATAAAATGGCTGAGCATTTTCCATTCATCATCACATCATCATTTTGGGGGCATGACTTTTTTTCATCAGGGTAATAAACTAGTGTCTAATCAAAAGTTTTTTGTTTTGTGTTCTTGAGCCATCGAAGAATTATTTTGTCATTAGTCGTCACCATTTTAGCTCGTTAGCTTATATTTATATGCACACATATTTTTGAGCCTTAACTTCTTTTGAGTAGAATAGATATCCGCTGCAGCTCTCCGTGTTGTCACCCTGATAGAATAGAACGCGGGTCCAAAGTTTACCCCAGGCTCTAAAATTAGATTTTCATCATAGATTTTTTATATTTAGGGATAAAAGGCTCATCAATTGGGAGACAAACAAATGGTGACACAGAAAGTGTCAAAATGTTTCTATAACAATAGTCTTGTGTCACTTTAAACTTTTGGGGTCAATTTGAACCCAGGCCCTATTTTCCATAGGCTGTTTTAAACCCAACCCAACCAAGAAGTCCAGAGTGGTGTCTTGCCTGTAATTTCAGTCATCGGGCAGTTAGCAGGCAAGATAACGATATTTCCTCGTTCTCTGTATTCGGAGATTGATAACATAACTGCCTGATGACCGAAATCACAAATAATAACTTAAAAATCTAAAATGGCCTTTTGCATTTTCATTTGAATTATGTCCTGGTTTTTTCTGCACATCCAATTAAAAGGAAATGCAATCGCAATTTGCATTTTCATTAGAATTTTGGCGTAGATATGCTTCCATATTGGAGTGTTGGATGATTGTGAGTACAGACCAAAATCGTTTCAAAACCTTTATACCCCGTTACCCCTTAAAAACCTTTATACCCCGTTACCCCTTAAAAACCTTTATATCCCGTTACCCCTTAAAAACATTTATACCCCGTTACCCCTTAAAAACCTTTATACCCCGTTACCCCTTAAAAACCTTTATACCCTGTTACCCCTTAAAAACCTTTATACCCCGTTACCCCTTAAAAACCTTTATACCCCATTGCTGCATCCTCATGCACGACTCCAATAGAAATACATCCAGGGCAAATTTTTCAGCCTTCAAAAACCACAGTATATGTACAGCGATCTCGTCTTATTTTTCAGAAATTCAGAATTTGTATTGAATGAGAGCAATGTTCTATTTGAGTTGAAACTATTTTTGCAACTGGCGGTTGCAACATTGGTCAACATATTTTGCAAGAACATCGTGATAAGAGCTGTTTATAGTTTGTAGTGCAACATTTTACAGGAAATGTGTGTAATGTTTAACAGGGACACCTGTGTAATGATTAAAACGGGGATATGTGTATTATAAGAGGAATCAATCGAAGAAATCAATCAGAACTGATTTTGTTGGGTACGTACTGTTGAAAAACACTACCACTGTGCGGGCTGCTGCTCTGTGCTCTTTAATCTGCTGGGGCTGGGGGGTCTCACAGAAGATCAACCGACAAACCAACAAAGCTCTTGGACCCAGCCAGCAGCCTCTGAGCTGAGAGACAGCAGCCACCAGCAGAACTGCAAGCTGTGGATGCCAGACTGAAATTCAGAGAAGAGAGAGCAGGTAGAGAGCAGAAAAAAAAAAGGTAATATAAAAAAATATATAACACTTTATTATTTTTATATTATTTTATTATATTTTATATTAGTTAGTAAACAGATTATATAGTATTTTTGAATATATTAAAAAAATAATAAATGTATATAATTTTTATTATGCTCTTATATTAGATTTACTGATATTTTTATTTTTTTTTTTTTTTTATTTTTAGCTTTTTATATATTTATTTAAAGCAAAAATTCAGGTCGTAAATACCCCCCTGAATCAAATCGACAAACAAACTTGATCAAATACGTTCCCTCCCTTTATGTCCCTGTATAAATTATAGTTCAGTCATTATTAATATTGAATAATAGATATGATATTTAATATGGGTAAGGTGATATGGGGCAGATGGTAAATTATACCTGTCATGGGTACTTACATGGGTTTTTGTTTTCTTTTTTTTTTTTCGTTTGTTTGTTTTTTGTGTTCGGGCGGATTTTTTTCTTTCTTCCTCTTTCCTTGGATCCTTTCCCAGGTGGATCTCTCCCGAAGGTGTGTCTTTGTTTTCTGTTTCGTTTACCTATCGGCTGGTTTCCGTCCTTTTTTTCTTCCTTGACCCGGTGCTTCTAGGTAGACAGTGCATAGAACTATATATTATGTAAAAAAAAAAAAAAAAACAAAAAAAAAAAAAAGAAAGGCTTAGCTATTTTGTTAATTTATTAATTTTTTTTTCTTCTTTTGTTTCTGAACTCGCAGATCAATTGCTGGTGAGGCCATTTTTTTTTTTTAGTTTCTTTTTGTTTAAGCGAAATTCCGCCTCCGTTTTTTTGTGTGTTTGTGTTGTGTTTGTGCTAGGTTGTTTTTGTTCCTGTTTTTCCGTTTTTTTTGTTTTTTTTTGCGGTTTATTCCGCTTCTGTGGCGTTGTGTGTATTTAGATATTCTGTGTTCTTATCTTTTTCTTTTTTTTTCTCTTATTTCTAAATATAAACCTGACACTACAGGTAGGTTTAGGATAGTTAGGATAGTTTACCACTGTTTTAGTAGTTTTTGTAGTGGAGAGAAGTAGCAAGGAAGATCAGGCAATTTACCCACACAGACAGGCAATTTAGGACCAGAGGGAGATATAAAAGAAAAAAGAAAAAAAAAAAAAAGAAAAAAAGAAAAAACAGACTAACAAGAAAAAAAAAAAAAGCTAAAAAAATAATAAAAAAAAAATAAACAGAGAAAAAATAAAAGAAAAAAATAAAATCCCGAAACTCAATAAAGAGCCCAAAAAAAGAAAAATAAAGGACTAGAAAAACAAACTAAAACAACTGAGACGCAAAACAAAACAAACTGAAAAAAAAAAAACAACCAACAAAAGAAAACAAAACAAAAAAAAAAACAGAAAAAAAACAGGAGGAAACAGAACACACACCTGAGAAAATAAACAACAAGTCCAAAAAACAGGAGAAAAACAATCCTCAAGGTACAGAAGCAAAAAATGAAGTCTGGTAAAACATAAAAATGCTGGTAGTCTGGTCAATGTACCTGAAAGTGAAAAAATTTAAGTGGAACAAAAACAGGAGCAGATACAACGGAGAAGTCAGCATGACCACAGGTGAACCCGTGATGAGGCAGAAAAAATATCCCGTGTGAAGCAAAGAAAAAAAAAATCCGATAAACGGCAAAAGGAAAAAAAAAAGTGAATGAAACCAAAAAAAAAAACCAAATAAAACAACCATTACCAAAAAAAAAATAACTTCCAGTATTATAACTTTAATTACTCAATGTCCTTTCATTTATTAATATGTTATAATTATTATGTCATGTTGAATTTGTTAATGTTATGTTAAATTGAAATGACTTGACAAATGTGACACTTTGTACTATTGGTAATACCACTAAACTAACACTTGTGATATTAAACTGTTAAATTGTACCTTGACATTTGTGTTTATAAAATGTGACTAGTAAACTATTCTAAAAGACTAAAAATGTGTGAGAAATTCTCATTTTTAGCTTGGGGTAAGTGAAAGTATGCTAAAAAGTTTAGACGTATAAAATTAAAGACCAAAAGAATCACCCACAAAAAAAAAAAAATTAAAAAACAAAAAAAACAACAAATTTTTGTAACAACAAAAACCAAAGCTAACAAAACACATACATGAACAAATTGTTGGTATAAATTTTTGATAAAACATTTAATTATGTTTATTGCATGTTTTATATAATGTTTTTAAACAATATAGGAATCATTCATCCTGCAAGAAATTTTAGAAGGAGCTATTATCAGCATTCATCTGCTAGCTAATGAGTTAATTGGATTATTTGGTGTATTTATGCTTCTGAATGCCTTTCTACTGGTACTTTATGTGAAATGCATACATGCACACCAAATGTGGCCACAAATAAATGCATACACACATGCATACACACGGTGGGAAATGCATCATACACACATACACACATGGGAAATGCCAATACACACACATCACATGGGTGAAATGCATACACACATGGCCATCATGGTTGGTGAAATGCAATGCATATACACACATTGGGGTGAAATGCATACCACACACACACTTGGGTGAATGACACACAACACCATACCTCTCATTGGGTGAAATGCATACACACATGGCCTCATTGGGTGTCGTAGGTTTGGCCAGTTGTGTTTGGTTAGTTGAGGTGGATTTGTACGTGGATTTTTACCCAGAGCTGGAAGTGTATCTATTTATTTATTTACAAAGGGCCTGACATATACAATATTTAACTGTAAAAATGATGTGTTCACAGAGAGCCCAAAGGTGGCATTCTCAGCTGCGTTGTCTGGTTCAGGAAGGCGAGCATCCTACTTTACAGAAATAACTGTAATCTACACTAATGTCTTTACCAATGTCGGCAATGCGTACAACCAAGCCACAGGTACCACGCCTTTACACCTACTGGTGTATCTTTATAAACACACAGGCAGGTGCAGTAAAGCCACAGGTACTTCACACCTACAGGTGTATCTTTATAAACACACAGGCAGGTGCAGTAAAGCCACAGGTACTTCACACCTACAGGTGTATCTTTATAAACACACAGGCAGGTGCAGTAAAACCACAGGTACTTCACACCTACAGGTGTATCTTTATAAACACACAGGCAGGTGCAGTAAAGCCACAGGTACTTCACACCTACAGGTGTATCTTTATAAACACACAGGCAGGTGCAGTAAAGCCACAGGTACTTCACACCTACAGGTGTATCTTTATAA
>CM040395.1:3881463-3893963 GCA_022702515.1 Ilyophis sp. 1 JC-2022 | reverse complement strand
AGTGCATTTGGGCTTGGGACTCCCTCACTGCGAGTGCATTTGGGCTTGGGACTCCCTCACTGCGAGTGCATGTGGGCTTGGGACTCCCTCACTGCGAGTGCATTTGGGCTTGGGACTCCCTCACTGCGAGTGCTGGCGGGTTTCTGTTGTTTTTTGTTGTTGTTTTTTTTATACCATTGGCTTCACACACACATGCTAATACCAGGTTAGCCTCACCTGTATGACAGAAAGCCAGTGTTAGGGATGAGCTTATGGGCGGAGGGGTCGTAAGAGCGGTCTTACCTCTCCACGAATATCCCAGCCTGCACGGCGTGGACGATGCTTCTGAATCGCGGTTTCTCTTCCGTCCGCCTCATCATCAGCCCCATCTGTCGTGTGAAGGTGGAGGCCAGCCAATCACGCACCTCCGATGGTACTGAGTCTGACTGGATGTCACTGAGCTCATCCTCTGTGTCCACCAGCCGTCTGGAGGGTAGAGAGAGAGCAGTCAAAGACCACACTGTGATTATTACTCTGAGAGAGACCAGTCAAAAACCACACTGTGATTATTACTCTGAGAGAGACCAGTCAAAAACCACGCTGTGATTGTTACTCCGTGAGAGAGAGAGACTAGTCAGAGAGACCACGCTGTGAATGTAATGGGTTGGGGAAGATTTTCGATGCAACACACGGTGGAGTGGGTTGGGGAAGAGTTTGGATGCGACACATGGTGGAGTGGGTTGGGGAAGATTTTTGTTGTGACACACGGTGGAGTGGGTTGAGGAAGATTTTTGATGTGACACACAGTGGAGTGGGTTGGGAAAGATTTTTGTTGTGACACACGGTGGAGTGGGTTGGGGAAGATTTTTGTTGTGACACACGGTGGAGTGGGTTGATCAATATTTTTGATGTGGCACATGGTGGAGATGGTGGTGATGTGTTTTGCAGTGGTGCCTCTAACTCTCTCTCATTGATCTTTTGTATGCTGGGCTGCTGAATGATAAATAGCTCAGCCAGCTCCAGGCTCCAATCCAAAGCCTGTCCCTTCTGATGGACAGATTTCCATCAAGTACGTACATCTCCATCATCACAATAAATCACTAATCACATAAATACTCCATAGCACAACAGACTCAGAGAGAGAGTGTCTGTCTCAGAGGGTGAGAATGTCTCTAGCAAGTTGTTGCTACAATACACACAGTTGCTACATTACATTTATGATGGGGCGCTTATATAGCGTTAGCTTGTTAAAAAGTGGACATACCGTGTTTCCTCAGTGTACACGGTTTCCAGCACGGTGGATGCATACTCCAGGTTTTTCTTTAGGTCCACGAGTGAGGCCTCTCCACGCTCCAACTGCTTCACCAAACATCGCAGTCTGGAGAGAAACACACATTTAAACATAACATCGGTAAGCAAAATAGTCCACAAAATTGTTGGAAGCCATTTTACTGGAAAAATGGTTAACATAGCTAAGAACTCTTTGAGGTAGCTTGCAAGCTATTACTTTTTACAGTTGTAACAACAGGTTCCCAGCACATCTAGCAGCTGAGCTGTGCAGCCGTTGTGCCGGACTGTACTTCATGCACAGCTGGATTTCTGCATAAAGTCATGCGGAGTAAATACCCGCCTCCCTGAAGGACACGCCAGTCACAGATCACAGGTCACAGGTCACAGGTCACTGGCACAGCCTGGATTCCATACCAGTCTGTGGGACATCACTGTACCCACACTGTATGTTTCTACAGATCAGATGTCTGCTGAGTTTACTATAACACACAGACACACACACACACTTGCACACGCGCACACACACACACACACACACACACACACACACATACACACGTGCATGCACACAGATAGTAAAGGATATTGGAACTGTCTAAAAGAACAGAATATGTTAATCTCACGCAATGGCAAAATGTGGATTTCGACCTAGATAGCTTCCAGCCAATCCCATGAGAGAATTAACACTAAACCCAACACAAATGCTTTTCTGTGTGATGGGTTTAATACACACATACACACACACATGCACACACACACACACACACGCGCACACGCGCACGCACGCACGTCCGCACACACACAGGAACTAATAAAAATATTGCTGTGGGAATTATGAGCTCTATCATAATCCTGCTGTCAAGCTCAGGGTAAAAACAGTTCCTCTGAAAATGTCACAGACCATAAAACCTGGCACGTGAAAGGCCCAGGAACTGATTTATTGTGTAAAATAAGCTGTGTGTAAGCAGTTTAAGATCGCTAGTGCCCCAACCAATGCAAATAAAAGGCCTAACATCAATAACAACTGTCAAATCAGGAGATTTAAACCCAACAACCAGGCCCTCACTCCTCACCAGGATAATAAAATATGAATAAAACAGCCATGACGTCACCGCACAGGTATAAAATACAGAAGGAGCTCCATAAATCAAGTAATTTAGCTACAACCAATAGATCAATTCCAACATTCTGGCTGTACTTTTCGGATCCCTGAGGGTATTAGTCAGAAAGTAGCATAAAAGTATCCACCAATACGCATGCATGCACACACTCACACACACACTGAAACATGCTCAACACACACCCACACACACACACACACACACGTACACACACAAAGACAGAGGTAGTGCAGTGGCCATTGATCAGACAGTCCCTTTGTGTGAGTGGTGATTGGTGAGTGACTGTAGAGACATGAGTGTGGTAAACACAAGACAGACAGGTACAGGAGATAAATGACTGAATCAAAGAGTACGGTGGAGAAATGCCATCGCTCTACATCGTATGCATTCAGAGTTAATAATCTGATTAATGTTGCATCTCGGCATGCTAATGAGATGTGAGAAGGGCCTGAATGAAGCGTGGCTGTGGGGTCAGGGTGGGGTGAAGGGGGGGGGGGGGTAAAAATACCGTCTCATTAACAACAAAGCCAGAAAGCCCCCGAGCAGCAAAGGAAGCCGGGGCACGCCAGGTCTAGTAAACATTCACAGCGCGCTAGAATAATATCATTAACGCTACTGACAACACCGTGCTAGGATAATATCATTACTGCTACTGACAGCACCGTGCTAGGATAATATCATTACTGCTACTGACAACACCGTGCTAGAATAATATCATTACTGCTACTGACAGCACCGTGCTAGGATAATATCATTACTGCTACTGACAAGACCGTGCTAGGATAATATCATTACTGCTACTGACAGCACCGTGCTAGGATAATATCATTACTGCTACTGACAACACCGTGCTAGAATAATATCATTATTACTACTGACAAGACCATGCTAGAATAATATCATTACTGCTACTGACAGCACCGTGCTAGAATAATATCATTATTACTACTGACAAGACCGTGCTAGAATAATATCATTACTGCTACTGACAAGACCGTGCTAGAATAATATCATTACTGCTACTGACAGCACCGTGTTAGGATAATATCATTATTACTACTGACAAGACCGTGCTAGGATAATATCATTACTGCTACTGACAACACCGTGCTAGAATAATATCATTACTGCTACTGACAGCACCGTGCTAGAATAATATCATTACTGCTACTGACAAGACCATGCTAGGATAATATCATTACTGCTACTGACAACACCGTGCTAGAATAATATCATTACTGCTACTGACAAGACCATGCTAGGATAATATCATTACTGCAACTGACAAGACCATGCTAGGATAATATCATTAACGCTACTGACAAGACCGTGCTAGAATAATATCATTACTGCTACTGACAGCACCGTGCTAGAATAATATCATTACTGTTTACTGACAACACCGTGCTAGAATAATATCATTACTGCTACTGACAGCACCGTGCTAGAATAATATCATTACTGCTACTGACAGCACCGTGCTAGAATAATATCATTATTACTACTGACAGCACCGTGTTAGGATAATATCATTATTACTACTGACAAGACCGTGCTAGAATAATATCATTACTGCTACTGACAGCACCGTGCTAGGATAATATCATTACTGCTACTGACAGCACCGTGCTAGGATAATATCATTATTACTACTGACAAGACCGTGCTAGAATAATATCATTACTGCTACTGACAAGACCATGCTAGAATAATATCATTACTGCTACTGACAAGACCATGCTAGAATAATATCATTATTACTACTGACAAGACCATGCTAGAATAATATCATTACTGCTACTGACAAGACCATGCTAGGATAATATCATTACTGCTACTGACAAGACCATGCTAGAATAATATCATTACTGCTACTGACAAGACCATGCTAGAATAATATCATTATTACTACTGACAAGACCATGCTAGAATAATATCATCACTGCTACTGACAAGACCATGCTAGAATAATATCATTATTACTACTGACAAGACCATGCTAGAATAATATCATTACTGCTACTGACAAGACCATGCTAGGATAATATCATTAACGCTACTGACAAGACCGTGCTAGGATAATATCATTACTGTTTACTGACAACACCGTGCTAGGATAATATCATTACTGTTTACTGACAACACCGTGCTAGGATAATATCATTACTGCAACTGACAAGACCATGCTAGGATAATATCATTACTGTTTACTGACAACACCGTGCTAGGATAATATCATTACTGTTTACTGACAACACCGTGCTAGGATAATATCATTACTGCTACTGACAAGACCATGCTAGGATAATATCATTACTGCAACTGACAAGACCATGCTAGGATAATATCATTACTGCTACTGACAAGACCATGCGAGGATAATATCATTACTGCTACTGACAACACCGTGCTAGAATAATATCATTACTGTTTACAGCCAACACCGTGCTAGGATTATATCATTACTGCTACTGACAACACCGTGCTAGAATAATATCATTACTGTTTACAGCCAACACCGTGCTAGGATTATATCATTACTGCTACAGACAGTACCATTGCTTAAGGGTGGCAGTGAAGTATTTACGGTTTGGAAGCTTGTAACTCCGTGGATTAGGACACTGCCGTTTTGTATTTGAGCAAAGGCACGAAACCAAATTTGCTTCAGTAAATATCTAGCCGTAGGTGTAGGTGAAACATATTTAAAAATGTAAGCAACAAAGGATGCACTGTAATAAAAGATACCCTGTAAAAAGACAGCAGCAATTTTGCCATTAAAAAACCATTTAATAAAGGAAGAAAAACTGTATAAAACCTGTCATTTTATGGGACTGCTGATAAATAATTATGGGACTGCTGTTAAATAATGACTTATTGCCATT
Source organism: Ilyophis sp. 1 JC-2022 (assembly GCA_022702515.1). Taxonomy (NCBI): domain Eukaryota; kingdom Metazoa; phylum Chordata; class Actinopteri; order Anguilliformes; family Synaphobranchidae; genus Ilyophis; species Ilyophis sp. 1 JC-2022. The sequence continues at coordinate 3,888,691 of CM040395.1, read as the reverse complement.
ATTCTACATGAATCTGACAGTATTAACAAAAAACAGTGAAATTCTGTACAAACATTTTACTGTGTGGCTACCTTTTCTGAAGTGTAGAAAGTCTGACACCAAACCCAGGATCCAGTTCCTTGACTACTTCTCTGCACAAAGAGGCCTTGGGAACATTCCCACTGCCAGGGAACGTTTCAGGATTACAACGCATCAGGATATGAGGCTAAAACAAATCTACACTTTCACAATTCTCACGAAAAGCCACAGGCAGACATATGAGAAATGTAGCTGACCGTTCCTTATGGGTTATGAGAAATGTAGCTCACCATTCCTTATGGGTTATGAGAAATGTAGCTCACCATTCCTTATGGGTTATGGGAAATGTAGCTCACCATTCCTTATGGGTTATGGGAAATGTAGCTCACCATTCCTTATGGGTTATGAGAAATGTAGCTCACCGTTCCTTATGGGTTATGGGAAATGTAGCTCACCATTCCTTATGGGTTATGGGAAATGTAGCTCACCATTCCTTATGGGTTTTTTACATACACACAGACGCACGCACTCATGCACGCACACACACAGACAAACACACACTCTCTCGCTCTCTCTCTCTCTGACACGCACACACACACAACCTTTTCATCAGGTCTGTTGACATGCATGGCTGTAATCCCTGTCCCTCAGCACATGGGCGGGACAGATTACAGAGACAGAAAAAACATGGGGGGGGGGGGGGGGTAGAGGGGGATGAAGACCCCAATCCAGATGGCAGAAATCAGAGCAACATACGAGCGAGCAAGAGAGAGAGAGAGAGAGAGAGAGAGAGAGAGAGAGAGAGAGAGAGAGAGAGGCATACTTAAGACATCATTAATATTAATAATAATAATAATAATAATCTCTCTCCCTGTCTCCTCTTTATGACTGAGGATAAATTTGGCCCTTGGAATTATGAAGGAAGGTCAGAAAGGTCAGCCCGAGCTTCGTGGAGGTTTCCCGCTCTGCAGCGAGACGTGAGCAGACAAGATCCAATGAGAAATAAAGAAAGAAAGAAATAAAAACATTAAAAAACAACAGATAATGGTTATCTTTCTCAGAAGCAGAGAGAGAAACAAAACAGGCCAATCAAGCCAGTGTTCCTCGTGCTGAGTGGCTACCTGCCAGTGCTAAACGTGTTAAGCGTGCTAAATCATGCTAAGAGTGTTAAACGTGCTAAGCTCCGTGTAGCACTTCGTAATTAATATTCGCGCCATCTTCCTCGCTTACCGCAAGCAAGCAATCAAAAAGCTTATACCCCACCCAAAATTCTGAGAGATTGAGAAACAGACATGGAAAATTGTTGTCAGTTCTTTCTACAGAATTACTGGGATTCATGGCAGTGTGGCAGTGGGAAGAAAAACAGCAGGGAGGAATCAGTAGAGTTCACACAAACACACACACACACACATACACACACACACACACACATATACACACACACACACACACAAACACACACACACTCACGCACGCACGCACGCACGCACACACACACGCACACAAACACACGCACGCACGCACACACTCACGCACGCACACACACACACTGAATAGCTCTCAATCAACTTTCCATACAATGTCATTGTCTTTTTGAGCCTTATGTTTGAGGTGGGAGTCTTATCAATCAATCATTAAATCAATCAGTCAGTCAGTTAATCAATCAGTCAATTAAATTTTTTATATTGTATTGCTTCACAATGGACAGTTTCCAGAAGTTATAAAGTGGAAAAACAAAAAAATTCACTCAAGGCAATTTAGGGAAAAAACAGGATAATTATTCTTGGAACCCTTAAAAGGCAATTGAGCTGAGCAGGAGACTGATGAGTGTTTCACATCTATGGTTTTTTTTATGGTGCCATTTGAGGAGCCTATTAGAGGTGTAACTGAGGAGTACTCAAGTGATTACGTCACACTGGTTTCGGACATTCTTTTAGAGCGTAGACATTAACTAAAACGTACTTTTAAACCATTACTAGCGATTATGTCTTCTCGTCAATTTCCTGGATTGTTCAATATAACGCCCATTCGCAAACTATGTCATTTTTTCTGGACCAGTTTCGAGTATATTTTACGTTTCAGTATTTTTTTGTGAATATACCAGCGCTGCCGCTGTTTAAAAACTCGACGTCCCATAATTCCCTTCAGACGAGCGTAGCGTTGTCTCCAAACGTTTTCATATAACATTAGCCAGCAGTAGCACACAGCTCCATTTTTAAACACTTTTTTATAATGTTAGCTAGCTAGCTTGAAGAAGTAAAAGCTAGAATTGCTTTATGTGGTTAACCATAGTGTAGTTCCTGACTTTGTCGGGTGGGCTTCTCAACTTAGCAAGCTAACGGTAGCTCGTCTTTAGTGGCAGCACAGCCAAAAATGTCGAGACGAGATGATCTGATTGGTCGAGAACCACCCGTGCGTTGCAGTATTGTATATGTAGTCCATTAAAGTGGACTACAAGACGAACTATAACCTTTAATCCATTACTTTAAAAAAAAAAAATTGGAACATGCGATATATGGTCGGTATCCTTATACCACACATGCTAATCCAGGCACGTTTCAGCTCATTCCATAAATCAGATTTTAAAAAATAGTCGATAATCTCCGTTAGGGAATTTACTTCCGAAACCAGACTCCGTCCACGTCTGACGTACTCACTTGAGTACTCTATACCCAAAGCCTCGACCCTACAACCACAGGCCTGAATCCTCATTTGTGTTGGGCATCTTTACCTCGGACGCCCGTTTTTTTTTCCTACCGGTTTCGTCAGCTCCACCTGCCTGCTTTGCTGTTCCTGACCACCATTTCAGTGATTAAACTGATTAATACAGCTTGAGAATGAGGATAATTCATGCATGCGGTGCCTAGCAGGCCTTGTTAAGGAACGAGTCACAGACTATTAGCTGCTTGACTAAGAGTGTTTCATCTCCTGTTGGAGCTGAGAGGCGTAACGCACACAACAAAACGCCTATCAAAATGTGCTCAAGACAAACACACCATGAGCTGAAGCACAATCACAGACAGGAGTCACAGCAACAGGTAACAGCCATGAATCACAGCCAAGAGTAACAACTAAGAGTCACAGCTAAGAGTAACAGCCAAGAGTCAGCCAAGAGTAACAGCTAGCGGTTAACAGGGAGCGGTCGGATACGTAGAACAGGGAGCGGTCCAATTTGTAAAACAGGAAACGGTCAGATTCATAGAACATGAAGTGGTCGGATTCGTAGAACAGGAAGCGGTCGGATTCGTAGAACAGGAAGCAGTCAGATTCGTAGCACAGGAAGCGGTTGGATTCGTAGAACAGGGAGCGGTCAGATTCGTAGAACAGAAACCGGTCAGATTCGTAGAACAGGAAGCGGTCAGATTCGTAGAACAGGGAGCGCTCAGATTCGTAGAACAGGAAGCGGTCAGATTCGTAGAACAGGAAGCGGTCAGATTCGTAGAACAGGAAACGGTCAGATTCGTAGAACAGGAAGCGGTCAGATTCGTAGAACAGGGAGCGGTCAGATTTGTAGAACAGAAACCGGTCAGATTCGTAGAACAGGAAGCGGTCAGATTCGTAGAACAGGGTGAGCCGCTGTGGTGGAATAACAGTAATAACAGATCGATCCTCGGTCCCGCCAGATCCGAGCACGGCCGGTGCCCTGAGGGAGTGCCAATTGGCGGCTGCTCTCAGGGTGGGGGGAGGGACTCGGTCAGAATGGCCGCGCATAAGACGGCCCTGGGCAAGTTGGAACCACAGTCAGGAGCTTCAGGAGTCGTGCCCTCCTTCCTACTCCCAGCTGACGGAGTTGTGTAGCGGCTGACGGGGTTGTGTAGTGGCTGACGGGGTTGTGTAGCAGCTGACGGGGTTGTGTAGCGGCTGACGGAGTTGTGTAGCGGCTGATGGGGTTGTGTAGCGGCCATTCTCTAGCAGTTGCTACACGGGGGGAATTGAATAACATAGGGTCCAATTGGGAGAAAAAAGGAAAAAATCTGAAAATATAAGAAATAAAGCAAAAGAAACAATCCAGAAGAACGCAATCTCCCGCGGCTGAAGTCCGTCGCAGCCAGGTAATTATCCGCTTAATTACAAGGTGGAGACTCTATGATTCACTGTCACTGAAAGGGGACAAACGATCTATTAACAAGCTCGGCGAAGCGAGACAAATGGGCATCGTTTTTTGTACAATTTTCAAGTGGCGCTGAAGGTTAACTATGGTCATATGTGCCCAAGAACACATTTCAATATCAGACCAGATCATTTGCATAATTCCCATTTGAGGTATGACTATGAACGGTGCTTTGCTGGACAGCTGCAATATGATTGGTGGCTGCGAGTGTCCTTGCTTTGGAATGCTGTTATAATACAATATGCACAGGGAAAATGGATAGCAAGATTATGTTTCTTGTTAAAAGCAAAAAAATAATGAGAAAGATATTGACTCTTGGAAAGAAACTGTTGGCAGGAATGATTATACCGCCCAAATATAATGAGGCAGAATGGCTTTGTGTTTCTGCATTAGATGTAGTACATCAGGTGTCACCAAATGAAAAAAGAAATACATTTATACATTTATACATTTGTCCCAGTCTACGGCTGTATTTCAGTCCTGTGGGTAATAATGCTGCTGTACAGGCGGTCTGGTGGAAACTCAATCATTGGTTTGCATTTTGGCCTTTAGCTCGCTTTTAAGATACGGAATACATTTTCCAACAAAAATGTTAGGCAAGATGCCTGCCATTAAAATCAATCATTTCAACTAAACTAATATGTATGTACCATATACACCACCTCTTTTCTGATTATGCACCATACACACAACCTCTTTTTTGATTATGTACCATACACACAACCTCTTTTTTGATTATGTACCATACACACCACCTCTTTTCTGATTATGTACCATACACACCACCTCTTTTCTGATTATGTACCATACACACCACCTCTTTTGTGATTATGTACCATACACACCACCACTTTTCTGATTATGTACCATACACACCACCTCTTTTCTGATTATGTACCATACACACCACCTCTTTTCTGATTATGTACCATACACACCACCTCTTTTCTGATTATGTACCATATACACCACCTCTTTTCTGATTATGTACCATACACACCACCTCTTTTCTGATTATGTACCATACACACCACCCCTTTTCTGATTATGTACCATACACACCACCTCTTTTCTGGTTATGTACCATACACACAACCTCTTTTCTGATTATGTACCATACACACCACCTCTTTTCTGGTTATGTACCATATACACCACCTCTTTTCTGATTATGTACCATACACACCACCTCTTTTCTGATTATGTACCATACACACCACCTCTTTTCTGGTTATGTACCATACACACAACCTCTTTTCTGATTATGTACCATACACACCACCTCTTTTCTGATTATGTACCATATACACCACCTCTTTTGTGATTATGTACCATACACACCACCTCTTTTCTGATTATGTACCATACACACCACCTCTTTTCTGATTATGTACCATACACACCACCTCTTTTCTGATTATGTACCATACACACCACCTCTTTTCTGGTTATGTACCATACACACAACCTCTTTTCTGATTATGTACCATACACACCACCTCTTTTCTGATTATGTACCATATACACCACCTCTTTTGTGATTATGTACCATACACACCACCTCTTTTCTGATTATGTACCATACACACCACCTCTTTTCTGATTATGTACCATACACACAACCTCTTTTCTGATTATGTACCATATACACCACCTCTTTTCTGATTATGTACCATACACACCACCTCTTTTGTGATTATGTACCATACACACCACCTCTTTTTCTGATTATGTATTTATTTTATTTTTTTAATACTTGAGTGCAGGCACACACAATATTGCACAACAATGACTGCTGGAACAGCTGGAAACATACACACAGGTGCAATCTCTCTCACACACACACACACACACGCTGCTGAGCTTATCCATGCATTTTTCATAGCAGGGGGAAATACTGAGTGTATAAAATGGTGACAGTCGGCTGCAGACGCCAAAAGGCCGTTTTTAATTATTCAAACCTGAATCCCACCACGAGGCTAAGGTCAGCTCAGATCAAAGATCTCCTCGCCTCTTCCTCTCCTCTCATCTCCTCTCCCATCCTCCTCTCCTCTCATCTCCTCCCCTCCCACCCTCTTATCCTCCTCCTGTCCTCTCATCTCATCTCCTCCCCTCCTCTTCTCATCCCCCCCCCCTCCTCTTCTCATCTCCTCCTCCTGTCCTTTTAAAACGCAATTGTATATTTTTGTTCGGTCATAGTTGAAATTCTGTTGGCTTCACTATAGTGCTGCACATTGGCTGTTGGCAGCAGAAGCCAAGACTGGGCCTAATGTTAGCCTGCTCCTGGAGTGAGCCAAGACTGGGCCTAATGTTAGCCTGCTCCTGGAGTGAGCCAAGACTGGGCCTAATGTTAGCCTGCTCCTGGAGTGAGCCAAGACTGGGCCTAATGTTAGCCTGCTCCTGGAGTGATTTCTGCCCTTCAAAGCTCTCCTGCAATGTCAATTTATACCACAAACCATCTTAGCTGTGATATTTACATTGTGAGGTCAACGCACGTAACATTTACATTGTGAGGTCACACATTCCATTTACATTGTGAGGTCACACATTCCATTTATATCCGTTTATTTATTTGGTTTCAGGAACATGTTACATAACCATAGCGCTGGTATGACACAATTCTAGGCACGTTGTTCATGCACACACTGCCAGTCGAACCCTCAGCTGCCAGGGGGCCCCCTGCACCTTTGCTGTACCCCAAACTTGCCCTGCCCCACCCTGTCCCGGGGCAAGAATGACGTTCGGGGCTCGGCTGCGGGCATCAGCCGTGTCTTACCTCTGTGAGGTCCTCTTGTACTTCCTCCTGTCAACAAGGAAATGAGACGGTAAGAAACGCCTCATAGCACATTCAGTCATATTCACTGTTTTATTGTCTTACAATGCACTCAGCATTAACATAGCACTTGCTATGAACATATAATGGAACAATGAGTTTCATGGACACTGGAATGGGTGGAGCCACAATGAGTTTCATGGACACTGGAATGGGTGGAGTCACAATGAGTTTCATGGACACTGGAATGGGTGGAGCCACAATGAGTTTCATGGACACTGGAATGGGTGGAGCCACAATGAGTTTCATGGACACTGGAATGGGTG
>CM040395.1:3863963-3876463 GCA_022702515.1 Ilyophis sp. 1 JC-2022 | reverse complement strand
CACACACACACACACACACACGCACACACATCCAGGGAGAGTAATTGAGGGAGAAAAAGCACACTTATCCAACCACTTTAAAAGGTGCCAACACTGGAATACTGAAATGCAGCTTGTGACTGAATATTCTCATATATCTATGGTCTCATATATCTATGTTATCATATCTATAAACTCATACAGCTATGGTCTCATATATCTATGGTTTCATATGTGACCCGCTCTAGAGAAATGAGTCTGATGTGATAAAAATAATAATAATTTTCTCAGAAAAGAAAATCTATTGTGGGGTCATTTTTTTCTGAGAAAATTATTATTATTATTATTATCAGACTCATTTTTGCACAGCGGTTCACATATATTTATGGTCTCATACATCTATCTTCTCATATATCTATGGTCTGATATATTTTTGTCATCATATATCTATGGTCTGATATATTTTTGTCATCATATATCTATGGTCTGATATCTATGCTGGGAGTGGGTGAGAGACAGGGAGAGCTGATATCAAAGCCTCCCTCGATGATTTCAGCCCCATGAACAGCGCACACAGCTTTACTAATCCGCACAGGAGTTGCTCATTGCCCTCCAAGTAACGCAGTGTTTTTGGTCCCTGTCAGAACTACATGTGGCGTCTGCTAAATCTTGGCAGGCCTTCAGAACCGCTGACAGCGCCACCCTTCCCAGCAGCCAGCAGGGCGCACACGAGCTGCTCATTGTCTGTTTCAAGGCCACATTCAAGGTGAGAAAAAAAACACGTCGTAGATGGACTCAGTGCTGAATTAATATTATGAAAATATTATGATGATGATTATTTTGACTATTATCATTGTTATTTTATCGCTGTAATAAACCGTGAATGTGCTCGTCATTGGACAGAACGTTCTGCCTGTTGAATGAGCCTCAGGCTGACTATAGAGACTATAGAGGCTCTATAGAGGAATTTCCTCCCCTGAGGTTTCAGCCTCTAGCCCTCGGCCCTCGGCCCTCAGCCTTCGTTTTCTTCTGCGTCTTCAGCTCCTTCAGTTAAATGCGATAATGCGATAATTCAGCTGATTTAAAGGAAATCATTATGTCCTCACTGATCACACACAGACTTGTGGGATTGAAAGGCATGACATCACAGCGGAATGAGCATGACATCACAGCGAAACAGCGAAACCCCCATCAAGCCCTTCTGGCTCCACCCACATCTGGCCTGTGAATGGCTGTGACACGGGGGCTGAGGTGACACTTCAACCAACCAGATTCCGTGGCCTTGGATATTTCTAAGACAATCTTCATATAAAACTGTTCAGATGTAGCTGTATTTAATTTTACTTACGCTTCTTCTGTTTGTCATTTCAAAAGTAAAAGGTTTTATTAGGTTTAGTACCTTCTCTTTAACAGGGTGGTTTTAAATGCTTGGTCCAGTCGACAATAGATGAAGACAATATGTTCAATCACTGAGCTTCAGCCCTGTCCACACTTTGTGTTTTTAATCTCGGCAAGAGGAAAGAAAATCAATAACCTTGAAAGCATCCCTTCACAGCTCACAATAAGCAACTCATAAAGTCCACTTCAATTCACTCTCCATTTTAATTCAGCCAACGTGAATGACTCAATGCATTCAGCAACTAAACACTCCAAATCTCTGCATTCAGAAACTAAAACCTCAACGTCTCACTGCATTCATTAGTAAAAACTGGAGTTGAGTTCAGCAGCTCAACACTTCTGCAGCTACAACCATAGATAGTGACATAAAAGGTTCCTTTCAACAGCAGCGTTGAGCCTAAACCACAATGCTGATTTTATTCTCATGCTGGGCCTCAGGACTCCTTTTTCACACATTTCTTTAATTATGTCAATTGTTTTATTCATCTGTTGATTTTCCATTTAATGAATATTACAAAGAATTAATAAAAAATTCATATGACATTAGCATTTGACCAGTGGCCTAATTTGCATTTCCAAAATGTTGTAAAAAATTTCCAAACGAGGCATTTCATTATATTTCTGGTGCAACCGGGAGTTCTACAATATAATCATACTTTTAATTCTTGTTTGTCAAGGAGAGAGAAGAAAGAGCTGCTCACTCACTACAGAAAACCTGCTGCTCTCTCACTACAGAAAACCTGCTGCTCTCTCACTACAGAAAACCTGCTGCTCTCTCACTACAGAAAACCTGCTGCTCTCTCACTACAGAAAACCTGTGTTATGCTTAAACAAAAGAGATCAAACCAGCCAGTCTGGTTGAGGGACCTGCAGCTGAAGGTGCCCGTCACTCAAACTGAATATGAACTGAATATGAATATAGAAAAATAAAGTATCACCATGATTTAAAAAATATATCCCAACACTTGGAAATACCCAGTCTATACAAATTATTACATAATGCTAGATATATTGAATGATTATACAGATATGAAGTAATGCTTTATCTAACGTTTAATAGAATAATATCTTTAATGTACTGTACATTACATTGATCGCTGTCTCTCGTTCTCTCTCCATCTCCCTCTGCCCCCCCTCTTTTTCTTTCTTTCTTTCTTTCTCTCCCTCTCCATCTCCCTCTGTCTGTCTGTCATTCTTTTTTTGAGCTGGAGGGATACGCCTCCTAGGAGTGACTCAGTTTGAAAGCCTATTTTAATTATCTGATGCAGGTACCAGGATAAAGCCAAACTGGTTCTCCAGGACTTTCATCTGCTCCGGGGGCTGGAGACAGAGGCTTCAAAGGCAGGCTGACTACCTGACGACATTCCCACTGTCTGCATGCTCTAACCACCTGACCCATCTCTACTGTCTGCATGTGCTAACCACCTGACCCATCTCTACTGTCTGCATGATCTCTACTGTCTGCATGCCCTAACCACCTGACCCATCTCTACTGTCTGCATGCCCTAACCACCTGACCCATCTCTACTGTCTGCATGCCCTAACCACCTGACCCATCTCTACTGTCTGCATGCCCTAACCACCTGACCCATCTCTACTGTCTGCATGTGCTAACCACCTGACCCATCTCTACTGTCTGCACGCGCTAACCACCTGCACACACACACATCTCATCCCCACTGTCCATATGCCCCTCCCCCACTGTCCATATGCCCCGCCCCCACTGTCCATATACCCCGCCCCCACTGTCCATATACCCCGCCCCACTGCCACTGTGTACTTTAATATAACAGAGTAAACTCTGTTACCAACCGGAAACCTCCAGTGCTATGAAGCCATTGGCCCTGCCATGACAACACGCCAGCCCCGCCCCTCTGCAAACCGGGACTCTCCAGGGATCAATAGGCTGGGACTGCAGACGTTGCCCAAGCCAAAAAGCGCTGGGTTCTGGGCAGCAGAATGTTTGGCCCAAAAGAGAAGTTCCCAGGGCAAAAAAAACCCTTTCAACCATGGAAATATACCAAAAAAGCAGGAATACCCAGCTAAGAATGAACCTGTCTTCCCACTATGAGAGGAATGACACGGAAACATGCCTAGTAATGTGGAAAAAGCACAGGAAAACAAACAAACAAAAATTAAATTAACAACTTTTTAATATATTTTTTAAAGGTCCATAGAGGCGTTGCCACGGCAGCTAATTCACCCTGAAGTCCTTCCCAGGGAGCAGAGCAGCTTCTGCACTTAGCGGTATATTTGGAATGCTCGCGCCGTTGCCGTGGCGCGTCGTCATTCAGAATCCCTTCCATGTGAATAGAAATGCTAATGTACCGGTGAGATAACTGATAAAAAAAAAAAAAAAAAAAAAAATAATTAAAAAGGAAGGAAAGGAAGGAGAGAGGTGTGTGCGTAGGGGGGGGGGGGGGAGAGCTTTTTCAGACCGTTACCACGGGAGCAGGGTCCTAACTGGACGTGACACTTCTATGGCTTCTGTAGACAGAAAGCAGAACAGTTTAGATTAGATGATATGGGGGTCCTGCTTTTGCCTAATGGGCTCACCCCCCAAAATTAAGAAGCTTCTCATTGACAAAACCCACAGGCAGCATTTAGTTCCTTTTTTAAATACAGTTACAGTGAGAGTTACAGGAACAGGACCGCTCCACTCACACACAGTAAGAGTTACAGGAACCGGGCCGCTCACACACAGTAAGAGTTACAGGAACCGGGCCGCTCACACACAGTAAGAGTTACAGGAACCGGGCCACTCACACACAGTAAGAGTTACAGGAACAGGGCCGCTCACATACAGTAAGAGTTACAGGAACTGGGCCACTCACACACAGTAAGAGATACAGGAACAGGACCGCTCACATACAGTAAGAGTTACAGGAACTGGGCCACTCACACACAGTAAGAGTTACAGGAACCGGGCCGCTCACACACAGTAAGAGTTACAGGAACCGGGCCGCTCACACACAGTAAGAGTTACAGGAACCGGGCCGCTCACACACAGTAAGAGTTACAGGAACCGGGCCAATCACACACAGTAAGAGTTACAGGAACCGGGCCGCTCACATACAGTAAGAGTTACAGGAACCGGGCCACTCACACACAGTAAGAGTTACAGGAACCGGGCGGCTCACACACAGTAAGAGTTACAGGAACCGGGCCGCTCACATACAGTAAGAGTTACAGGAACCGGGCCGCTCACACACAGTAAGAGTTACAGGAACCGGGCCGCTCACACACAGTAAGAGTTACAGGAACCGGGCCGCTCACACACAGTAAGAGTTACAGGAACCGGGCCGCTTCGCTCACACACAGTAAGAGTTACAGGAACCGGGCCAATCACACACAGTAAGAGTTACAGGAACCGGGCCGCTCACACACAGTAAGAGTTACAGGAACCGGGCCACTCACACACAGTAAGAGTTACAGGAACCGGGCGGCTCACACACAGTAAGAGTTACAGGAACTGGGCCACTCACACACAGTAAGAGATACAGGAACCGGGCCACTCACACACAGTAAGAGTTACAGGAACCGGGCCACTCACACACAGTAAGAGATACAGGAACCGGGCCACTCACACACAGTAAGAGTTACAGGAACCGGGCCACTCTGCTCACACAGTAAGGAACAGTGATAACTTGATAACCACTCGCACTGCAAAAAAGTCTTTCACAAATTAGTTCTGGCAGGTCATTGTCACTCGCAAAATGTAATTTTACACTGCATTCACACATTTAGCTTTGTCTAATTCAAGAGAGTATGAACACCATGTTACTGAAGGTTTTCCCATATGAAACATGGTGAGACCTGTGAAGACATGTGATTGGAAGGCCTCCATTAATGCGTGATGGATAAAGACAACACATATCCAATCAGACAGTGTGAATTCACTCCACTTCCCATAAAAAGGAGTCAGGCTCAAATATGGGCATGTGGTGGTCTACAGGGAGGGACACAGAGAGCGGTCGTAATTGAAAGCTCAATCTTACGCTGTCCGATGGCTTTGGACAGGAGTGCGTTTACCCCATTTGTCTGCTCTCCTACAGCAAAGCTCTGTTGTGTATCAGCCGCACATCACTGACTGAGAGTGGGGTGCCAAAGTCAGTGTTCCCCGCACAAACAGGCAAGCACGGCTGTCTGTCGGCCATGTTTGACCCTCTAAGGTGTAAGATCACAAATATGTGACTGGAATGTTCTTAACTGAACATTCTAATGCGGATGTAACAATCACTGATGTAACAGTCACTGGTGTAACTGAACATTCTAATGCTGATGTAACAATCACTACTGGTTATTTGAAAGCAAATGGAGTTCTAGAACACTGACTCTGAAATGCCTGCTCTTCAAAAAGTTAATGCATCACAGAGACAGACAAATGTATGATGAGTAACATGTGTGTCATGCATGGAACCTGAATTACTAGCAAGTCACACTGTTTCTGTAATGGCAGTCACGGTGTTGGGTCGTCCAGTGTACAGGCCCAGAATGGTGCAGCTAAGGAAATAAGCTACACAAGCATCCTCCATCTTTCATTCTTTTTTAACTCTTTCTTTTGTTACACATTTCGGAAGACGTGCAGGTGTGCACAAAATTTCTCTAATCATATTATGCTTTCTCTCATAGAGTCCAATTAAGCTGCCATTTGATCCTAATTCTGAAGAGCGGTAAAGCGTTTCAATGGGAAGTGTTAAGTGCATTAGGACATGAGGATTATAATTTATTTCTCGATAATTTTGTCCACTAACTAGTACTAAATGTTTTTCATTTTAAACCAAGTGACCTGCCTATAGCCAGGAAACACTCCTCCCAGCGTAAGAGCTGGGTGAAACCCTTAACAGGATTCATATACGGGTTTATTCTAGTTTTAATGAGATCCCCCCCCCCCCCCCACAGCCCAGCCTTTCCCACAAACAGAATTAAATCTCGGGGGGGGGGGTGGGGGTGGTGGGTGGTGGGCCGGTCAGCTGACCTCTCGCTCCTTGGGGATGTGAATCAGACTTCACATGCGAACCTCTCACAAACATGAATGTTTCTCTGATGCAACCCTCCCATCCTGCACCCTCTGCATTTCCCTCACCCTCTCTCATTCTCTCTCTCTCCATCACCCCCCACCCCCTCTGACATCACCTCGTTCCTGTCTGCTCGCGGCGAAGGTGACACTGCCAGTCTGTGACTAAACGGCTCCACACGTCCCTCCCCCACCGCACGGATTCCATTAACCCCAACAAAATAAGTAAATAAATACATAAAAGATAACGAAACGTGGCCTTTAAATTGACATCTCTTACCCTGCTGTTACGTGGGCCCTATAGAGACCATATGCACAGCAAACAGACTGTTTTATGAACATTTTTTAAATAATAAATTTGGACAGTTACAGTGTCAATTGGTAACAACACATTGGATCCAAAATGTCTGATGTATATAATCCATTCTCCACATGCACCGTTATTTGATATCTAATTACTATTTTGCGCCATTTTCTTTTTAAATTTTATTTTATTTTTTTATTTTATTTTTTATTTTCTTCTTTTATTCTTTAGTTTTGTTTTTGTCTCCTTGCATAACGTTACTCTGCTATAATATCATACATAAATTTGCCCTATTTTGTACCTGTCAATTGTCTTGTTTCATCGCAGTTTGTTTGCTATTTGTTTTTTCACTGTTCCCTTTCCTCTTTTAGGCCATATCGTATAATTTTGAAATTGTAATTTAAAATAAAGTTGACCTCCCAAAGAAAGAATTTAAAAAATTTAACTTAAACCTTCTTTGTCCAGAAGCTCTTGGTAAGTTCAAGGGTGACCCTACAACACACTTGCCGTCACACACCTGTGAGCACTATACCGAGAGACACACTCCGGGCCGGCATCCGTAACCCTTTAAGGTGTAAGTATGTGATTAGAATGCTCTGAACTGAGCATTCTAATGCTGATGGAACAGTCACTTCTGGTAATTGAAAGCAATGGAGTTGTAGAACACCGACTTTGAATTTTGAAGAAAAAAAACATTCAAAAAATAAATAAATAAACTCTTGAAAGGGTCATATAGTATGTCATATGTCCCAGTAATGGTATTATTTGGATTCCTAAAGAAATTGTGATTATATCCGGGTCTGTATCTACATGGTGTCACCAACAGTGAGTAAGTGTGTATATTCTAACAAGGCTTCCATTACACTCATTGACCATACAGCTTATTTAAACATTGTGCTGTACATAGAAAATGTTTGGGCTGTATGTACAAAAAGAATCTGCCCCACAGTGCTGGCACAGAGGTAACCGTCTGTAGTCGCCATTTTACAATGGAAAGAGATTGTGTGTGTGTGTGTGTGTGTGTGTCGCGGGGGCCTTTATTTCACTCAGACGGGATAAGCCTGTCTGTGCTTCTTCTTCTCTCCTGCGTTTCTACTGGCTGAGTGGCAGGCTCCAGTGGACCAGAAAATTACAAAGAATCTTAGACACAGGCGCACACACACACACACACACACACACGCACGTACACACTCACGCAAACATACACAATCGACACACACACACTCAAAACCAACAACCCTCCGGACCCCAAATGACATAGGCTCTGGGCGCTGTTCTTATCAGTGAGAGGAAGTGCTATATTAAAGAGCAGGACTCATCACACACACACGCCCTGCACAATGCCTCCTAGGATAAGCCCTCAGGTTCGTACAGGACCTGTAATCCCTGTTTCTTAGAGGCATGGACGCCTGCAGCCATGAGTGATGGGCGGAAATCTTTTCATAGCCAGTATAGTTATGCATATTAGTTACTTTGAGTCCAGAAATATTTAGTTACAGATGTACGAGGGTAAAAGAGGATTTCTCTATGATCCGTGATGAATGGTCATCACTCGTTTTCCCTCCCAGGAATCCCAGGTTTATCTCCTTAGACTACGCCGGAGCCACAGGCCTGGAGAACAGCAATCAGCTTGTCTTTCTTGTGCAGGGAGATAAGAGATCTGTCAATACGCTATCACAACTGCACAGGATCTATTTAGCGGCTTTTACGCAGGCCGCTATCTTCTTGTGACCCGACTCAAAATGCAGTTTAAAAATCCCCCACAGCACACGCGTGTGAGATCAGAATTTATACAGAACCTTGTGCCTCAGAGAAGGAGGAACAGCACACGCGTGTGAGATCAGAATTTATACAGAACCTTGTGCCTCTGAGAAGAAGAACAGCACACGCGTGTGAGATCAGAATTTATACAGAACCATGTGCCTCTGAGAAGAAGGAACAGCACACGCGTGTGAGATCAGAATTTATACAGAACCATGTGCCTCTGAGAAGGAGGAACAGCACACGCGTGTGAGATCAGTATTTATACAGAACCATGTTCCTCTGGGAAGGAGGAACAGCACACGCGTGTGAGATCAGTATTTATACAGAACCATGTTCCTCTGGGAAGGAGGAACAGCACACGCGTGTGAGATCAGTATTTATACAGAACCATGTTCCTCTGGGAAGGAGGAACAGCACACGCGTGTGAGATCAGTATTTATACAGAACCATGTTCCTCTGAGAAGCTGCAGAGTTAAATGTGCAAAGAGGAAAATGAGCTGAAAGACATTTAGCAATGTCTTCATCCAGAGCAACTTACCTGGCTCCCTTTTTTTTTTACATAAAGTCTATTTATACTGCTGGATATCTATTGAAGCAATTCAGTATCTTGCTCAAAGGTACAATGACGGAGTTCCACCTGAGAATTTACCTTACAACTTGGAAATGTCAAGCCCAGTTTCCTAACCTTTATCTTATACTGCTGTCCATAAAATGAATGAACAGAGATACCTTCCGATACAGAGACAGCAATTAGCCCAGTTTGTGGTCTACAGTTGTAAAAGGGAGAAGGGAGAAATGCAAGATTTTAAATATGATCAAAGGCAGCATCTTTCTGAGAACGGTGTGGCCAGTTATCTTCGAACCTTAGGCCTCATACACACTGGCAGGTTCGGTATGGTTTTTAGTTTCAGAAATACTTTAGTTGAGAGGTTTTCGCTACCTTGACCTGTTCGTACACATTACTCAAATACATTCTGTGGTTTTAGAACCTAGAATGCGCTTCACGGTTCTAGTTTTAAGTGAATCCCTCCTTGGCATTACGAGCTAGCATGGTTTGTAAGCCTGTTTTTACATATTTATTAGACCAAAAATTAAAGCATGACTTTGGTTGAATGTTGAGATGTCATTGGCAGAATGGCGCTGTATTGATTCCCCATTAGTATTGTAACCCAGTGGCTGAAAACTCACTCCCCCAGACTCCCCCAGGCCTGAAGCTCGGCCAAATGCTTGTTTGTCGTTTTTTTTTTAGTAATAAGCACTGAATCAGGAGGGATTATAAAAGACATCTTATCAGTCCCTGGAGCTTCACCCTGTTGACACGGTGCTTCAGGAGAGTTTATTCAACACAAACACATGAGTCAGAGCACATACACAGATTCAATCCCTCTGGACCAAGCTTTGCTCCTGTGTGTGTGTGTGTGTGTGTGTGTGTGTGTGTGTGTGTGTGTGTGTGTGTGTGTGTGTGTGTGTGTGTGTGTGTGAGAGAGTTTTTCCCCTGTATGTGACAGAGAGGAGAGGGTCAATCGACAGGTCTGTCCATCAGAAACAGACAATAAGTGATCTGTTAGCCTGCAGTGGGTGGGAGGGTGAGGGAGTAACAGCACTCTACTGGAGGCATGAGCAAAAGATGGGAAAAAACCCATCTCACTGAGTGCGACCTTTGACCTCCCTTTCTGATTAGTTTTTTCCATGTTTAGTGGTGTTTTTTCCAGCCCAGTGTCTAGTGCAAAACATGGAGAGAATCACAAGCTGGAGTATACAGCATATTTGAACACTCCCACACTGACTCAAGCAACTGAAGGGATGCTTCAATCAAAGCTCAAAATCAAACCAGTTTATTTCATTAGAGGACATTTCTACAAGGATTATCTAGTTTCATCATCATTATTATTATTATTATTATTATTATTATTATTCATTATTATTATAGTGTTTTGGCCCAACTATAATAAGGCATTGAAGGTTTAAAAATGTGTTGCTTAGAATGCAAAACAATCATTTTAAAGCAACTGTATGCTGACTCAGAAAAACAGCGTGTGAATGACCTAATGCAAAATGCAAGCAGAAAGGGCTGTTTAATATGAGCTCATTAATCTTTCATACTCCGCTATGACCTGTGGCTCACACTCAGTTCTGCATATCCGCTTTCCCTGAGAGAATACACTGACATTTCACACATCTGGTCACTGAACGACAGACAAAGAGAGAAAAAGAGAGAGAAACGCTGTATATGTAATATACTCTGAGTGACCCTGTCGTGCACACATGCACACACATACATGCACACACATAACATCACTTACTGAAAGAAAAAAAGAGAGAGAGAAAAAGAGAGAGAGGGGGGATGGGGGTGTCTACCTTATGCATTGAAAAACCATGAGAGACTGGAGTATTTATAAAAAACGAGCAGAGAGGCGGAAATTCTGAGGAAATTCCATTCATTGAGCTTTTCCTCTTCTATATGACTTAATGATGCTATTTTAGCGTGAGCTGATCCAGCTGAAGAGGAGGCTAATGGATGTTCTGATCCGAGGGAGGTGACGGTCTCCTAACTTTAACGTGGCAATAAAGCAACATCCCAAAATCACAAAATAAAATTTAATAGGGTTGATTTTTTCAAGCCATCTGCTTAATTCTCGTTAGGCCAATTAAGACCAGTTTCATAATAATAATAATAATAATAATGTACTGCACGAGTGCTTTACAGTGACAATACTCAACCACTGCAATGTGTAGCACCTTTATGTGTTAATAATAATTTCAATTATTACTCTTAGAGAGACATGTCCATTAAAGCAGTTTTGTCTATGGAAAGAAAACGGCACGTAGCTCCTCTCTCTGATCTGATCTCATTTCAGCAGCTGTATGTGTTTCCCACGTAACGGATCGGGCCGCTGATACAAACACAGAGACGTTTAACCACCGAGGGACGGGATTGCGGTTATTCCAGAATCACTGTGAGGGTAATGACTCCATGTGGCTGTGGTCCGAGGGGGGTTATCCAGTCATGAGCACATTAAAAGATGGACGTGGTAAATATGAAACTCGCTTCCTGCACGGATGCTCTGCTTTCTCTGGCCATCGCTGGAGAGAAGTAATCCCACATTTCTGGTGATGTAACACATTTTATCAACAGGGGGGAAATCTACTTACATACGATATTCTCTCTCTCTCTTTCTCTCTCTCTCTCTCTCGATGGAAAAGCTGGTGTGTTGTGTTTCACATACACACACAACTCATCTAAAAGTGAAGTACCACTGCTCTGGTGGAGAAAAGACCCAAGAACCAATCATGGAGAGGGACACTGCCTCAGCACCCAATCAGAGAGAGGGACACTACCTCAGCACCCAATCAGAGAGAGGGACACTGCCTCAGCCACCCAATCAGAAAAAGGGAAACTGCCTCAGCACCCAATCAGAGAGAGGGACACTGCCTCAGCCACCCAATCAGAGAGGGACACTGCCTCAGCACCCAATCAGAGAGAGGGACACTGCCTCAGCACCCCCCACCCCCAGCAAACACACACACGCACTGACACACACACACGCACACGCCGGCAACAACTCAGGTAACCCTGTCACTGAGAATACTGACTGAGCACCAGGCCTGTATATAAAATGTTTATATACTGCATTTTTTGGGGCATTTTCAAGCAAAATAAAATTAGCTTCGCAAATATGGTAATATTGCGATTTTTTTGTTATAATATTTAGGCAAAAATTTTGCTAAACTTCAACAGGTCTGATATATTCATGGTGTAAATAACCAGCGCATTGCAGCTGGCAGTGGATGTTTGGTAAATGTGACTGCATAGCTGGCAGTGGGTGTTGGGTAAATGTAACTGCATAGCTGGCAGTGGGTGTTGGGTAAATGTCATTGCATAGCTGGCAGTGGGTGTTGGGTAAATGTGACTGCATAGCTGGCAGTGGGTGTTGGGTAAATGTCATTGCATAGCTGGCAGTGGGTGTTGGGTAAATGTGACTGCATAGCTGGCAGTGGGTGTTGGGTAAATGTGACTGCATAGCTGGCAGTGGGTGT
>CM040395.1:3836463-3858963 GCA_022702515.1 Ilyophis sp. 1 JC-2022 | reverse complement strand
TTCAGAATCTAAAAATGAAAAGTTTGTCATAAACATCTTGCATGTGAGACAGGCGTTGTCAAGGCAACATATAACATGGAAAAGTGCTGTCCCACTCCTCGTATTTGTATCGTTTCGAGCCCTTGGACGCACACACACATTTATGCTGGGCACGCATGTGAGGTCACCCAAAGCCTGTGGGGGCTCAGTCCTTTTGGCTCAGGGCGGACATTGAGATTGGGCCGTTGACTTACTAACTCATTGGGAGCGTTAAGTAACTGAGCGCTCACGGTGAGAATGTTCAGTGTGACCACTGAGCGGATTTTTGAATCACTCACTCATTCTGCTCTTCGTGAGCGCTGAGCAAATGGCGATGAGAAATTCAGTGTTGTGCGCTTTCTTGAATGTCTTGGGGGAGGAAGCAGCGGCCGAAGACGATAGGTTCATCAGTTTAGATAGATTTTAGTTAGATAGCTAACGTTAGCTGTTCGAAACAACCGTTAGCATTAGCTAGCGTAATGTTACTTGGGTCCATAGCTAACGACATACTTCCGTATTGCTCCTCTCTGATCCACATCCAAGTGTTCAGCTACGCTCTGAGCGGCTCAGAGTGAGCGAAACTGAGCAACCTGTTACTTAACGCACTCACTATTTCACTCATTACACTGACCCACTGGCTTACTAACTCACTCACTGACTCACTATTTCCGCAATTCACTCAATCAATGACTCACTAACACACACCACTCACCCTCCCATCCACTCACCCAATAACCCAGCCAGAGTTACATTTCTCTTATCTCTCTCTGAGTAAAACCTCACCCTCTTCCTTGGAGGGGAAAACTCAGTTGCTCTCTCCTGCCCAGTTTGATTAAAAACTCACTCTCCTTCCTTATTTCTCACTTCATTTCAAAATGCTTTATTGATATGACAACAGAAAGTAAATGTTGCCATTTAAGACATTAAAGTAGTCATTTTAACTAATGAATATGAGATATAAGCATTGTATTTATAATAGTGTTACATGTAACAGCAAGTTTTAATACATGAATAAATCCATGTATTGTTATATTATTATTAGCAGTCGTGGTAGGAATGCTGATCTCTTTAGGATTCTCTAACATTCTCTTTCTCTCTCTCAATCTCAGAGTTAAAATTTAAGTGTAGGTATTTTGGAATGTTTTTGTTATAAAATTCTAAGTCAGTGTTCTAGAACTCCACTGCTACCAGTAGTGATTGTTACATCAGCATTAGAATGTAAAATTTAGAACATTCTAATCACATATTTCTGATCTTATACCTTACAGGGTTAAACAAAATATTCTGTCTTTCTCTCTCATTCCCGCTCTCTCCACTCCATTGGCTGTTTCTCTAAATCATGAGTGCCTAACTGAGAGTCCACACAGTTAGCCACCAGCTGGATCTGCACACGCCTGGAATCTCAGAGGCAGCTTCCTGTCCCGGTTGCTATGGGGACCGTAAGGACTCCCCAGACAGGGGGAGAAACAGCGGATGAAGCTCTTCTGCTCTTTAGAGTGATTCTCCATCCCTGTGACCTGCACACACACACCTGTCTGTGTTTGTGTGTGTGTGTGTGTGTGTGTGTGTGTGTGTGCATGCGTGTGTGTGTGTTATGGTCAACTATGATTTTGCTTTACGCTTTACCTGTCAGTATACTTTCTTGCTCATTTTTATGGAGCACACATAATGCTCCCTCACATTTGTGAGAAAAACATTTTGACAAAGTCGGAAAAGAAAAAAAAGGCGCTCTCAAAGAGGCGAAGGGATCATATTCGGTCGCGGCCAAGAGAGGATGTGCTCTATCTTTTTTAATCTTCTAAATCAGGGGTGGAAAGGGCCGGTGTGGGTGCAGGTTTTGGTTTTAGATTAACACTGAGACACCTGATCCTAATTATCAGTCTTAATTGAAGACCATGATTAGTTAATTAGTTGAATCCGGTGTCGTAGTGCTGGGCTAGAATAAAAAACCTGCACCCACGGCCCTTTTCGGATAGGATTGCCCACCCCTGTTCTAAATAGCTGTATAGACCACTTTTAGTTCAGTGATCGGACCACACAAACCGATTTTTGTGAAAGATACAACAGCCAGCAGCTGTCGCTCACAATTTTATCAAAATATGTCATATCAAATAAATGGTTGGGGCTATTTAAATTATTAAGAGTAGGATGAATTTGGGATGAAATCCAATAACTGACCAGCCCTAGTCGGGTACCCCTGATCTGCACACAGCTGACTCAATGTGGAAGACTCATTAAGACGCCTGACGAGTCAGTGTCAGACTCATTGTAATTGATTCGTAAGAGAGAGTCTTTGGCCCCATTCACACTACAGCCAAATATGGTTGTCGCTCCTCATTTTAGTGCTTAATTCGGTCAAGTTCACACTAATTACGGTTATGAACGAGAGCGACAACTAGTAGTAAGTCCTAGTCCAGAGTCCTGTTCGAAACAGGTAGCGACTACCAAAGTTGACTCTTGTTCCTATGCAAATTAGCTTGGTTGTGCGAGTGTGGACGTGAACAGGAGTTGACAACTGGTAGCAGATGCGCAGTGATTAACTGCGCAACGCTCCCTGACTTCCATAGAGTGCTAAGGGCGACGTTGAGTACTGTAAAAAGAAGCATTAGTCGACGTTGCTTAATTTGCTGCCAGATCAGATGTGGAAACGCACCGCTTCTCTCAGCAGGGATGAACAAAACCTGAATAGCCGCGTCCATGTTTATTGACATTGGAGATCACGTTTACACCTGCACAATAACTGAAACGCAAGATTAACATTCATGGCAAATATCACGCTATTACAAACTTACTGACGAGCCCCAAAATGCAAACGGGCCCTTTGAGTGCCGACGGCTCTATAACGAGATTCCACAGGGAGAGAATCACCTTGTGACAGCAGAGATATAATTGGACACACTTCCACTAGACGACGGCTTTTCACCAGAGAGTCTCCACAGTGAGCCATTACACTGGAGGGTTGAATCGTGTACATAAATCTTTTTAAAATAAATTGCCCTCTACTTAAGTCAGTACACTCAATTTAAACTTAGGCCACAATTACCACGTACCGCTGAGCAAGGCAATAAGCTTTGCTACATGTTAAACACACCCTAAGAGAGTCATAGCCACAGAGTCAGAGCAGCTACATGTTAAACACACCCTAAGAGATTCATAGCCAAAGAGTCAGAGCAGCTACATGTTAAACAGACCCTAAGAGATTCATAGCCACAGAGTCAGAGCAGCTACATGTTAAACAGACCCTAAGAGAGTCATAGCCACAGAGTCAGAGCAGCTACATGTTAAACACACCCTAAGAGAGTCATAGCCACAGAGTCAGAGCAGCTACATGTTAAACACACCCTAAGAGAGTCATAGCCACAGAGTCAGAGCAGCTACATGTTAAACACACCCTAAGAGATTCATAGCCAAAGAGTCAGAGCAGCTACATGTTAAACCCTACGAGAGTCATAGCCACAGAGTCAGAGCAGCTACATGTTAAACAGACCCTAAGAGATTCATAGCCACAGAGTCAGAGCAGCTACATGTTAAACACACCCTAAGAGAGTCATAGCCACAGAGTCAGAGCAGCTACATGTTAAACACACCCTAAGAGTCATAGCCACAGAGTCAGAGCAGCTACATGTTAAACACACCCTAAGAGAGTCATAGCCACAGAGTCAGAGCAGCTACATGTTAAACACACCCTAAGAGAGTCATAGCCACAGAGTCAGAGCAGCTACATGTTAAACACACCCTAAGAGAGTCATAGCCACAGAGTCAGAGCAGCTACATGTTAAACACACCCTAAGAGAGTCATAGCCACAGTGTCAGAGCAGCTACATGTTAAACACACCCTAAGAGAGTCATAGCCACAGAGTCAGAGCAGCTACATGTTAAACACACCCTAAGAGAGTCATAGCCACAGAGTCAGAGCAGCTACATGTTAAACACACCCTAAGAGAGTCATAGCCACAGAGTCAGAGCAGCTACATGTTAAACACACCCTAAGAGAGTCACAGCCACAGCCTCAAAGGCATTACTTTCATTAATCTAATAAACACTGATCCAGGATCAGGTATACTATCCAACTCCCATACCTGCTGCTGTCTCATTCCTCAAACACACTCACTGTAACTATTCTTACACACTCACTCTCCTTACACTCTCACCCCTCTCCTTACACACTCACTCTTCCACTCCTTATACACTCACTCTCATTACACACTCATTATTCATCTCCTTACACACTCACTTTTCCACTCCTTACACACACACACTCTCCTTATACACTCTCACCCCTCTCCTTACACACTCACTCTTCCCGTCCTTACACACTCACTCTTACTCTGCTTATACACTCACTCTAACTATCTTTACACACTCAGGGCCTGATTTACTGAGGACATAGTCGCAGAACTAAACTATCACCTATATTGCAACTTTTGATAGATACTGCCACATTAACCACAGATGCACTATCATTGGTCCTAATTATGCAATCAATGAAATGAAACGCCCCCATTCGCAATTTTTGGGGTAAGAGACACGTATGAACATGCAGTAGGAGACATCCATAACAATGCCCTAATAAACGGATCCGGAGAAACCATGCAGGCACAAGTCGCGATATAACCACAAGAACAATTCCTTTACGAAGAACACAATGCTGTATTACAACAATAATGAAGAACATTTTGTAATGACATCATATACAACATTTATTTATGAACAGTAGAGGCTGTAAAGAAAAAATTACGTAATTTTAGAAGAACTTTCCTACAACATAATGAGGAAAAATGACACAGGTGGTCAAACTAAAGAAAGAATATCCTCTGAACACCGATAGAACGAACGGTGGAATATCCTCTGAACACCGATAGAACGAACGGTGGAATATCCTCTGAACACCGATAGAACGAACGGTGGAATATCCTCTGAACACCGATAGAACGAACGGTGGAATATCCTCTGAACACCGATAGAACAAACGGTGGAATATCCTATGAACACCGATAGAACAAACGGTGGAATATCCTATGAACACCGATAGAACGAACGGTGGAATATCCTATGAACACCGATAGAACAAACGGTGGAATAACCTCTGAGAGTGTTGGAAGGTAACTGTATTCACAATTCATTATACTGCAAGCCCTACTGAACGCATATAGGCACAACAATTGTTTAAATAAAAAGAAAATGATACATACTATTTATACTAACTGCTAGCTGATGACTTCAATAGAACATTTGCGTCCTTTCAATAAAACAAATATAATGCCATATTAGCCTATATCTGAAAGTGAGAAGCGATTAGTAGAAACATATGTGAAACATGTTTTAAATCCCGTCTCCTTTCGGGTGCTATGCATTAGAGGATGCATTCGTCCTACAGCCTGATACCCTGCTCATGCATCCTATGTGTGAGCTATAGGCTATATCACTGCAGACAAATTACGCCTGCTTTCAGGAGATCGAAAAATTCTCACGCACTTCCACTCCTTACAAACTAATTCTTACTATCCTTACACACTCACTCTTACTATCCTTACACACTCACTCTTCCACTCCTTACAAACTCATTCTTACTATCCTTACACACTCACTCTTACTATCCTTACACACTCGCTCTTACTATCCTTACACACTCGCTCTTACTATCTTTACACACTCACTCTTCCACTCCTTACAAACTCATTCTTACTATCCTTACACACTCGCTCTTACTATCCTTACACACTCACTCTTACTATCCTTACACACTCACTCTTCCACTCCTTACAAACTCATTCTTACTATCCTTACACACTCACTCTTACTATCCTTACACACTCACTCTTACTATCCTTACACACTCGCTCTTACTATCCTTACACATTCAATCTTCCACTCCTTACACACTCACTCTTCCACTCCTTACACACTCACTCTTACTATCCTTACACACTCACTCTTCCACTCCTTACACACTCACTCTTACTATCCTTACACACTCACTCTTACTATCCTTACACACTCACTCTTACTATCCTTACACATTCACTCTTCCACTCCTTACACACTCACTCCCCTCTCCTTACACACTCACTCTTACTATCCTTACACATTCACTCTTACTATCCTTACACACTCACTCCCCTCTCCTTACACACTCACTCTTACTATCCTTACATACTCACTCTTACTATCCTTACACACTCACTCTTACTATCCTTACACATTCACTCTTCCACTCCTTACACACTCACTCTTCCACTCCTTACACACTCACTCTTCCACTCCTTACACACTCACTCTTCCACTCCTTACACACTCACTCTTCCACTCCTTACACACTCACTCCCCTCTCCTTACACACTCACTCTTCCACTCCTTACACACTCACACTCTCTCTTACCGATGGTGACGCTGAGTCCATCAATGCTGAAAGTAGCACTTCTTCCTTTCTTAAATCTCTGCTTCCTGGAGTTGCTGGTCTCCATTGCCACGCTCTTCTGTGGCGTATCTTTGTTATGGGGAGGTGGTAGATGAGGGGGCAGAGAACTAGAAGGAGGCGGAGCAGGAGAAGGTTCCAGGTGTTAGGTGTGATCAGAAAGGTGTCAGACCACACCCACTGACACACACACACACTTACCGCGCATCATACCCTGTGTGATACACTTCTAGCCCCTCAACAGCCCGTATCCTCCCCCTGGATCACAACCAGAAACCTTAAAACCCGGATAATAGAAATCCCGGTCTGCAGGTGTACGCCGACTCTACACAAAGCAACAAGACTGCCACAACCTGCACGACCCTCCGACAGAGCTCTCTCTCTCTCTCGCTCTCGCTCGCTCTCTCTCTGTCTGTCTCTCTCTCTCTTTCACAATACTCACACACGGCTCTCTCTCTTTCTCTCCCTCTCATTCTCTCTCTGTTTTTCTCTTTCTTTCACACATATTTAAATTGGTTTTATTGCCATGATGAGAGAGAATCATAGGAATCACAGAAGCACATATTTAGTAAATCACATGTTTATGGAACCAAAACATTTAGCACAACTGTCTCTATGGTTGTTGCTGTTCTTTCTGTGCCTTCTCTTTCTTCCTGGTGCCCTTTCTCTCTCTCTCACATCCCTTTGCTTTTTTCTTCTCTCACATCTATTTGCTTTTCCCCTTTCTCTCACATCCCTTTGCTTTCCCCCCTCTCTCTCTCACATCATCTTGAGAGAGAGAGAGACTTTGTAAAGTACCTTTATTTAAAACATATTGCAAATATGTTGTAAACAATAACTCATCTAACATATTTAGAAAATTTCCTTATTTGCATGTTTTTTCTTTATTTATAATAATAAAAGTTTTATTTAATAATAAAAGTAATAATCTTTTATCACACAGATCTTTTATAAATTTTTACGTGTTAAAAACCAATAATAAATACATAAATATATGTTTGCATATACATAAAACCATGTATATACACATACAAACCCTTACATAAGCTACATAAAAATAAAACCCAGTAAATTATATTCATCATTATTCATCCTACAAATTACATCATTGACACACCAGATTTTCTTAAAATCTTCTAAATTGTTCATCAGATTATAATAAACATACTCAACCCTAAGGCGCTCAGAGATCACCCCTCTAAATATCAGCACTGGGTCAGTCACCATTCCTTCTTGAATTGTATTTTTTCTCGACAACCAAACAGCCAATTTGGCTTGCCCAAACAAAAAATTGATCAGTGTCAACATAAATATTTTTTTCGCAGTATAGCCCGTTCCTATAACAAAAACTCAACTGTCAAAGGAAATCCCAAACCTCTCACATAGCTCTTTTAATAATAAAAGCAGATGACACAATCGAGGACAAAGAACAAAAATATGTGACACAGTCTCCACTATCCCACAAAAAGGGCAGCCATCATCTTGCTCATGATTGATGTGTGCCAGGTATCTATTGGTGGCTATGGCTCCGTGTATAATCCTCCATTGGAGGTCACCTGATCTCTTTGGCAAGGGTGATTTGTACAATAAACGCCAATTTGTAACCATGGGCACAATTTTTCCTTCTTGCCACGCCCCTGCTCTTAAATCTTCCAGTGCATGCAAGTGCCGAACCTTCACACTTAAAATACACAAGGCTTTTTTAGCCACTGTTTCAAAATTCTCCACCTCAGGAGTCTTGAATGTCAACAGTTTCCTCTCTTCCTCTTGCCAGTCCCCCACCTTCGCTCTTATACGGACCGATGGGAAGAAAGGAGCCTCTGCAGTCTGAGCTTCTTCACCATTTTTTTGATTCTGAGAGGGCCAGAGTGCTCTGACTCTCACCATTATTTTCTCCACGCAGCTGCCCGTATCGTCACCAGAACCCCTGTCATTAGCCACATCACCCCCGTTCTACACCAACTCCACTGGCTTCCTATCAAACACCGCATTAATTTCAAGATCCTCCTCCATACATTCAAGGCTATCCATAACCTCGCCCCTCCATACCTGTCTGACCTCCTTCACATCAACATTCCCACCCGGTCTCTCAGGTCTGCCTCCTCTATCAACCTGACCATTCCCCCAGCCCGTCTGTCTACCATGGGCGCTAGAGCCTTCAGCCGCTCTGCCCCTCGCCTCTGGAACTCCCTCCCCCCTGACATCAGAAACACCGACTCCATTTCACTATTCAAAACTCACCTCAAAACTCACCTGTTTAGGCTGGCATTTGTATAACTTGCTATTGGTGCTCTGCTGCATCTTTTTTTTATTCTTGCATTTTTCTTTTTAAAAAAATGGGATTATTTGTATTTGTATTTGCATTTGTATTTGTATTTGTATTTGTATTAACTGTTTTTATATTGTTGTACGGCGACCTTGAGTGCCTTGAAAGGCGCCTTATAAATAAAATGTATTATTATTATTATTATTAGAGAATGAACTCCAGCCTCTGCTGCTATTTCCTCCACAGTTCTCCAGTCTCCACCATCCACATTCCTTAGATGGGCCAGTTTGGTCAGACCTGCCCTTGTAAAATGGCCCCTTATGCTTTCTAAAATCAAAGGAGGCAGTTTCAAAAATGGATTTCTAAAAATGGGTTCTTCCGTTGTCCATAATGTGTCCCGCTGAGTACAAAGTGTATCAGTCCATGTCTTCATTACTGAGGCGTAAAAAAGAGTAAGACCAACTGTGTCCATAGGCTCTCGCTCCATCAGGAACAGATGTCGATCCAGCCCCAATCCACCTGCTTTTCTGAGCAGTACACAGGCAGTCTCCCTCCAGCACACCTTCTTTTACAGGAGCCTCTGAGCCGCTTGCAACCGGAAAAGCTATTACCCTACTTTCCAGGTCCATGAGTCCCTGCCCTCCTTCCTGCAGTGGCAGATACAACACTGCTGCCCTGAGCCAGAACTGCACCATTAATTTTTGAAATGCTTTCAGGAAACTGCCTGGTGGTGTCAACACCGCCAACCTGTGCCACAGTGCAGATGCCACCAAATTATTTAAAATTAACACCCTACCTCTAAAACAGGGGTCACCAACCTTTTTGAAACTGAGAGCTACTTAAAGGGTACTGAGTAGTACAGAGGGCTACTTGTTTGATACAAACTTCCTGAATAAGAAAGTTGCACAGATCACCTTTTAATAATAATATATGTGAAGAGACTTAGATATTATTACTTTTATTACCCTGTTTAATACTTTATTAGACAACAACGCCCTTTTCTGGTGAAACTAAAGTTTTAAGGGATATTAACACATGATGATTGTGCCTTTCAAACCCAAACACCAAAATATTAATCACGTCAATGGGAATTATTCCTCACAATAATTATTAACAATGATATCACATGGTAGGAAACACAGATGTATTTAAACACGCAACAGTATTTATTTCTGTTAATCTGTTTCAACATTTGAAAGAGAGTTATCACATCTCTGATATTTTTGTAAATATCTTTCTTGACAGTTTTGTATGAATAAGCAAATTTGTAGCATTTTGTTCAAAATCACACGTTATATTTTTGTACAAATGATCACTTCTAACATTTTTTAGTCACGGGCTTTTTCTGTCCGTAGTGCGCTACCGGGTGGGTAGTTAGCATGGAAGCTTTGGTGACACGTACTGAAGTGTCTCTCCACGTTGTGCCGCTTTGCCGTCGCCAAAGTCGCCCCGCAAATGAGACACAAACATTTTTCTTTCACTGTCGTAAAAAAGAACTCTTCCTCCCTATCATTGTGAAAATAGTATGTTTTATTTCGCTTTTCTGCCATGTTTTCTTTATTTTGGGGGTAAAAACCACATCTTGCTCCCCAACGTAGCTGCGCCCGCTTCCTTGTCTCAGCAATGGCTGTTTGTCTTGCGCACACATTATTCTTTGACTTCAGAAACAAACATTTTTGTTTTTAAAATTTAATATTATATATTGTCATTTTCAAATCTATATTAATGCAAGCGCTTTTGATTTAAAAAGAACAACAACACAATTAAATACAATTTTTATTTAGACAGATCTCCATGGTGATTAGTGCTATTTTTAGAACATGCGACTCACGTGGTCCCTGCGGGCTACCAGGTGCCCGCGGGCACCATGTTGGCTACCTCTGCTCTAAAAGATACCTGTGAAAGGAGCCATTTCCACCTAGAAATTCTAGCACACGCATTTTCCATTACACCCTCCCAATTCTTCTGCATATATTGAGAAGTCCCAAAGTACACACCTAGCACTTTCAACCCTTCTCTCTTCCAAACCAGATTTCCTGGCAACTTGGGAGGATTTTCATTTTGCCATGAACCACAGAGCAATGCCTCACTCTTCTCCCAATTTACCCTGCCAGAGGAGGCCCGCTCATAGGTCTGAATACATTTTTCTAGGGCAGTCAGATCTGCCTGACTTCTTACTACCACCATAATATCATCAGCGTACGCTGAGACTTTAATTGTATTACACAGAGACTCTCCTGGCACAATCAGACCACTCCTTCTCTTCCTAATGAGGCAAAGCAAAGGTTCGATGGCTAAGGTGTACAGCAGCCCTGACAAAGGACACCCCTCTCTGATGCCACTCTGTACCTCTATTGGCCTGCTGAGTCCCCCCACCACCTTTACTAAGCAAGACACATTTTTATACAGCAGTCTCACCCACGACAGAAGGCCATCCCCAAAACCAAAAGCCTCTAGTGTCTTCATTAAATAGCATGATCCACCCGATCAAATGCTTTTTCCTGATCGATAGAGAAAAGGCCAAAATTTAAGTTATAAACCTTTGCCAGATCTACAACATCTCTAATCAGAAACAGATTGTCTCTGATTGATCTGTCTGGAATACAATAGGTTTGATCTATTTTTGTTATTCTAGAAACATATTTTTTTATTCTATTTGCTATACATTTTGACAGTATCTTAAAATCTGTGCATAAAAGTGCCAAAGGTCGCCAGTTTTTCAACAGGCAGTCCCTTTTTTTCGGCAGCATTGTGAGCACTGCCCGGCGACAGCTTTGTGGAAGCTCCCATTTCAACATACCCTCCATAACCACCCCATAAAAATCCTGCCCCATACATCCCCAAAACTTTTTATAAAAGTCAGCAGGTAATCCATCAATGCCTGGGGCACGGCCTGAAGACATCTGTCCCACAGCCTCAGTAATCTCCTGCATATTGAGCTCAGAGTCCAACTCCACCTTTTCTTCTGAAGGTAGCTTTGGTAGGTCTATGAAGTTCTGCAACCTGCTGCATGTCCACATCTTCTGCTTTAAAAAGTTCTTTATAAAAACA
The DNA here is from genome assembly GCA_022702515.1 of Ilyophis sp. 1 JC-2022. Classification (NCBI taxonomy): domain Eukaryota; kingdom Metazoa; phylum Chordata; class Actinopteri; order Anguilliformes; family Synaphobranchidae; genus Ilyophis; species Ilyophis sp. 1 JC-2022. The sequence goes on along the minus strand of CM040395.1, from coordinate 3,847,213 downwards.
CACCACTTCCTCCCGGATTTCCCCAGGGTCAGCAGTCGTTCTCCCACCAGGAAGATTTAAACAGCACAACTCTTAGCGTTGTACCACCTTTCTTTCCCAATTAAAAAAGAACTTGCTAGGAGCATCCATGTCATTTAATGTGCATAATCTGGCTCTAATCAGAGCCCCCTTTACCTTCTCATTCAATATAGTAGCCAGATTTCTTTTTTTCTCATTAAGAGCCTGCAACATACCAGTATTATTGGTCATTATCACCTCCTCCTCCATTTGAGAAATTTCCTTTTCTAGCTCCCCCACAGCCCTTCTGCTCCGAGCAGTACTATAATCAGTGTACTGCTGACAAAAGGTTTTAATTTGAACTTTGCCCACCTTCCACCAGAGTCCTACTGTTTCAAACCTTTCTTTTTCCCCTTTCCATTTTTGCCAAAAATCCTCAAATTTTGCACAAAAAATTACATCTTCCAGCAATTTTATATTAAATTTCCAATACAAACTACCTTTGGGCCTCTTCTTAATGCACATACTTAAAACAATTAAATGATGATCCGTAAAACCCACTGGTAATATACTAGTCCTTGTTACCCTGTGCCTTTCTTTTTTAGCAATATAATATATAGCAATCTAACCTGGCTGCACACACTGTATTTAATGCACTCTTTACCATGTGTACTGTCTCACATTTGGATTTTGTTCTCTCCAGGCATCACACAGATCTAAATGATTTGAGAGAAACTTGACTTAGAAACTCTGCCGATTTAAAATGCGGTTCTGCACCATTTCTGTCCATTATAAAATTGAATGTGCAGTTCCAATCACCCCCTATAATAAAAACTGCATCACTATCTGCAAGTTTAAAAAGTTTTTGTTGTAACTGTTCAAATAAAAACTGCCTATCATTTGGTGCATAAATATTAATAAAAACATAAGAAATCCCCAATATCTCTACATTCACAAATAAAAGCCACCCTTTAACAATTTTACTGTGTTCACTCGGAACGAGAGCGCTGTTTTACTGTGTTCACTCGGAACGAGAGCGCTGTTTTACTGTGTTCACTCGGAACGAGAGCGCTGTTTTACTGTGTTCACTCGGAACGAGAGCGCTGTTTTACTGTGTTCACTCGGAGCGTGAGCGTGTTTTACTGTGTTCACTCGGAGCGAGAGCGTGTTTTACTGTGTTCACTCGGAACGAGAGCGTGTTTTACTGTGTTCACTCGGAACGAGAGCGTGTTTTACTGTGTTCACTCGGAGCGTGAGCGTGTTTTACTGTGTTCACTCGGAACGAGAGCGCTGTTTTACTGTGTTCACTCGGAGCGTGAGCGTGTTTTACTGTGTTCACTCGGAACGAGAGCGCTGTTTTACTGTGTTCACTCGGAGCGTGAGCGTGTTTTACTGTGTTCACTCGGAACGAGAGCGTGTTTTACTGTGTTCACTCGGAACGAGAGCGCTGTTTTACTGTGTTCACTCGGAGCGAGAGCGTGTTTTACTGTGTTCACTCGGAGCGAGAGCGTGTTTTACTGTGTTCACTCGGAACGAGAGCGTGTTTTACTGTGTTCACTCGGAGCGAGAGCGTGTTTTACTGTGTTCACTCGGAGCGAGAGCGTGTTTTACTGTGTTCACTCGGAGCGAGAGCGTGTTTTACTGTGTTCACTCGGAGCGAGAGCGTGTTTTACTGTGTTCACTCGGAGCGAGAGCGTGTTTTACTGTGTTCACTCGGAACGAGAGAGCGTGTTTTACTGTGTTCACTCGGAACGAGAGCGTGTTTTACTGTGTTCACTCGGAGCGAGAGCGTGTTTTACTGTGTTCACTCGGAACGAGAGCGTGTTTTACTGTGTTCACTCGGAGCGAGAGCGTGTTTTACTGTGTTCACTCGGAACGAGAGCGCTGTTTTACTGTGTTCACTCGGAGCGTGAGCGTGTTTTACTGTGTTCACTCGGAACGAGAGCGTGTTTTACTGTGTTCACTCGGAACGAGAGCGTGTTTTACTGTGTTCACTCGGAACGAGAGCGTGTTTTACTGTGTTCACTCGGAGCGAGAGCGTGTTTTACTGTGTTCACTCGGAACGAGAGCGTGTTTTACTGTGTTCACTCGGAGCGAGAGCGTGTTTTACTGTGTTCACTCGGAGCGAGAGCGTGTTTTACTGTGTTCACTCGGAGCGAGAGCGTGTTTTACTGTGTTCACTCGGAGCGAGAGCGTGTTTTACTGTGTTCACTCGGAGCGAGAGCGTGTTTTACTGTGTTCACTCGGAGCGAGAGCGTGTTTTACTGTGTTCACTCGGAGCGAGAGCGTGTTTTACTGTGTTCACTCGGAGCGAGAGCGTGTTTTACTGTGTTCACTCGGAACGAGAGCGTGTTTTACTGTGTTCACTCGGAGCGAGAGCGTGTTTTACTGTGTTCACTCGGAGCGAGAGCGTGTTTTACTGTGTTCACTAGGAGCGAGAGCGAGCGTGTTTTACTGTGTTCACTCGGAGAACGAGAGCGTGTTTTACTGTGTTCACTAGAGCGTGTTTTACTGTGTTCACTCGGAGCGAGAGCGTGTTTTACTGTGTTCACTCGGAACGAGCGTGTTTTACTGTGTTCACTCGGAGCGAGAGCGTGTTTTACTGTGTTCACTCGGAACGAGAGCGTGTTTTACTGTGTTCACTCGGAGCGTGAGCGTGTTTTTACTGTCACTCGGAAGCGTGTTTTACTGTGTTCACTCGGAGAGCGTGTTTTACTGTGTTCACTTCACTCGGAGCGTGAGCGTGTTTTACTGTGTTCACTCGGAGAGGTGTGTTTTACTGTGTTCACTCGGAGCGTGAGCGCATGTTTTACTGTGTTCACTCGGAACGAGCGTGAGCGTGTTTTACTGTGTTCACTCGGAGCGAGAGCGTGTTTTACTGTGTTCACTCGGAGCGAGAGCGTGTTTTACTGTGTTCACTCGGAGCGAGAGCGTGTTTTACTGTGTTCACTCGGAGCGAGAGCGTGTTTTACTGTGTTCACTCGGAGCGAGAGCGTATTTTACTGTGTTCACTCGGAGCGAGAGCGTGTTTTACTGTGTTCACTCGGAGCGAGAGCGTGTTTTACTGTGTTCACTCGGAGCGTGAGCGAGCGTGTTTTACTGTGTTCACTCGAGCGTGAGCGTGTTTTACTGTGTTCACTCGGCGAGAGCGTGTTTTACTGTGTTCACTCGGAGCGTGAGCGTGTTTTACTGTGTTCGTGTTTTACTGTGTTCACTCGGAGCGAGAGCGTGTTTTACTGTGTTCACTCGGAACGAGAGCGTGTTTTACTGTGTTCACTCGGAGCGAGAGCGTGTTTTACTGTGTTCACTCGGAGCGAGAGCGTGTTTTACTGTGTTCACTCGGAGCGAGAGCGTGTTTTACTGTGTTCACTCGGAGCGAGAGCGTGTTTTACTGTGTTCACTCGGAGCGAGAGCGTGTTTTACTGTGTTCACTCGGAGCGAGAGCGTGTTTTACTGTGTTCACTCGGAGCGAGAGCGTGTTTTACTGTGTTCACTCGGAGCGAGAGCGTGTTTTACTGTGTTCACTCGGAACGAGAGCGTGTTTTACTGTGTTCACTCGGAGCGTGAGCGTGTTTTACTGTGTTCACTGAGCGTGTTTTACTGTGTTCACTCGGAACGAGAGCGTGTCTGTGTTTTACTGTGTTCACTCGAGCGAGAGCGTGTGTTTTACTGTGTTCACTCGGAGCGTGAGCGTGTTTTACTGTGTTCACTCGGAGCGAGAGCGTGTTTTACTGTGTTCACTCGGAACGAGAGCGTGTTTTACTGTGTTCACTCGGAGCGAGAGCGTGTTTTACTGTGTTCACTCGGAACGAGAGCGTGTTTTACTGTGTTCACTCGGAGCGAGAGCGTGTTTTACTGTGTTCACTCGGAGCGAGAGCGTGTTTTACTGTGTTCACTCGAGCGTGTTTTACTGTGTTCACTCGGAGCGAGAGCGTGTTTTACTGTGTTCACTCGGACGAGAGCGGAGAGCGTGTTTTACTGTGTTCACTCGACTGTGTTCACTCGGAGCGAGAGCGCTGTTTTACTGTGTTCACTCGGAACGAGAGCGTGTTTTACTGTGTTCACTCGGAGCGAGAGCGTGTTTTACTGTGTTTTACTGTGTTCACTCGGAGCGAGAGCGTGTTTTACTGTGTTCACTCGGAACGAGAGCGTGTTTTACTGTGTTCACTCGGAACGAGAGCGTGTTTTACTGTGTTCACTCGGAGCGAGAGCGTGTTTTACTGTGTTCACTCGGAACGAGAGCGTGTTTTACTGTGTTCACTCGGAGCGTGAGCGTGTTTTACTGTGTTCACTCGGAGCGTTTTACTGTGTTCACTCGGAACTGAGCGTGTTTTACTGTGTTCACTCGGAGCGAGAGCGTGTTTTACTGTGTTCACTCGGAACGAGAGCGTGTTTTACTGTGTTCACTCGGAGCGAGAGCGTGTTTTACTGTGTTCACTCGGAGCGAGAGCGCTGTTTTACTGTGTTCACTCGGAGCGTGAGCGTGTTTTACTGTGTTCACTCGGAGCGTGAGCGTGTTTTACTGTGTTCACTCGGAGCGTGAGCGTGTTTTACTGTGTTCACTCGGAGCGAGAGCGTGTTTTACTGTGTTCACTCGGAGCGTGAGCGTGTTTTACTGTGTTCACTCGGAGCGTGAGCGTGTTTTACTGTGTTCACTCGACTGTGCGTGAGCGTGTTTTACTGTGTTCACTCGGAGCGTGAGCGTGTTTTACTGTGTTCACTCGGAGCGAGAGCGTGATTTACTGTGTTACTGTGTTCACTCGGAACGAGCGTGAGCATGTTTTACTGTGTTCACTCGGAGCGTGAGCGTGTTTTACTGTGTTCACTCGGAACGAGAGCGTGTTTTACTGTGTTCACTCGGAGCGAGAGCGTTTTTACTGTGTTCGGAGCGAGAGCGTGTTTTACTGTGTTCACTCGTCGGAGCGTGTGCGTGTTTTACTGTGTTCACTCGGAGCGTGAGCGTGTTTTACTGTGTTCACTCGGAGCGAGAGCGTGTTTTACTGTGTTCACTCGGAACGAGAGCGTTTTACTGTGTTCACTCGGAGGTTCACTCGGAACGAGAGCGTGTTTTACTGTGTTCACTCGGAGTTTACTGTGTTCACTCGGACCGAGAGCGCGTTTTACTGTGTTCACTCGGAGCGTGAGCGTGTTTTACTGTGTTCACTCGGAGAACGAGAGCGTTTTACTGTGTTCACTCGGAGCGGTGTTTTACTGTGTTCACTCGGAGCGTGAGCGTGTTTTACTGTGTTCACTCGGAGCGTGAGCGTGTTTTACTGTGTTCACTCGGAGCGTGTTTTACTGTGTTCACTCGGGAGCGTGTTTTACTGGTGTTTTACTGTGTTCACTCGAGCGAGAGCGTGTTTTACTGTGTTCACTCGGAGCGTGTTTTACTGTGTTCACTCGGCGTGAGCGTGTTTTCCTGTGTTCACTCGTAAGTTGAGCGTGTTTTACTGTGTTCACTCGGAGCGTGAGCGTGTTTTACTGTGTTCACTCGGAGCGTGAGCGTGTTTTACTGTGTTCACTCGGAGCGAGAGCGTGTTTTACTGTGTTCACTCGGAGCGAGAGCGTGTTTTACTGTGTTCACTCGGAGCGAGAGCGTGTTTTACTGTGTTCACTCGGAGCGAGAGCGTGTTTTACTGTGTTCACTCGGAGCGAGAGCGTGTTTTACTGTGTTCACTCGGAGCGAGAGCGTGTTTTACTGTGTTCACTCGGAGCGAGAGCGTGTTTTACTGTGTTCACTCGGAGCGTGAGCGTGTTTTACTGTGTTCACTCGGAGCGAGAGCGTGTTTTACTGTGTTCACTCGGAGCGAGAGCGTGTTTTACTGTGTTCACTCGGAGCGAGAGACATGGTTTACAGAGTTCACTCGGAGCGAGAGCGTGTTTTACTGTGTTCACTCGGAGCGAGAGCGTGTTTTACTGTGTTCACTCGGAGCGAGAGCGTGTTTTACTGTGTTCACTCGGAGCGAGAGCGTGTTTTACTGTGTTCACTCGGAGCGAGAGCGTGTTTTACTGTGTTCACTCGGAGCGAGAGCGTGTTTTACTGTGTTCACTCGGAGCGAGAGCGTGTTTTACTGTGTTCACTCGGAGCGAGAGCGTGTTTTACTGTGTTCACTCGGAGCGAGAGCGTGTTTTACTGTGTTCACTCGGAGCGAGAGCGTGTTTTACTGTGTTCACTCGGAGCGAGAGCGTGTTTTACTGTGTTCACTCGGAGCGAGAGCGTGTTTTACTGTGTTCACTCGGAGCGAGAGCGTGTTTTACTGTGTTCACTCGGAGCGAGAGCGCTGTTTTACTGTGTTCACTCGGAGCGAGAGCGTGTTTTACTGTGTTCACTCGGAGCGAGAGCGTGTTTTACTGTGTTCACTCGGAGCGAGAGCGTGTTTTACTGTGTTCACTCGGAGCGAGAGCGTGTTTTACTGTGTTCACTCGGAGCGAGAGCGTGTTTTACTGTGTTCACTCGGAGCGAGAGCGTGTTTTACTGTGTTCACTCGGAGCGAGAGCGTGTTTTACTGTGTTCACTCGGAACGAGAGCGTGTTTTACTGTGTTCACTCGGAGCGAGAGCGTGTTTTACTGTGTTCACTCGGAGCGAGAGCGTGTTTTACTGTGTTCACTCGGAGCGAGAGCGTGTTTTACTGTGTTCACTCGGAGCGAGAGCGCTGTTTTACTGTGTTCACTCGGAGCGAGAGCGTGTTTTACTGTGTTCACTCGGAGCGAGAGCGTGTTTTACTGTGTTCACTCGGAGCGAGAGCGTGTTTTACTGTGTTCACTCGGAGCGAGAGCGTGTTTTACTGTGTTCACTCGGAGCGAGAGCGTGTTTTACTGTGTTCACTCGGAGCGAGAGCGTGTTTTACTGTGTTCACTCGGAGCGAGAGCGTGTTTTACTGTGTTCACTCGGAACGAGAGCGTGTTTTACTGTGTTCACTCGGAGCGAGAGCGTGTTTTACTGTGTTCACTCGGAGCGAGAGCGTGTTTTACTGTGTTCACTCGGAGCGAGAGCGTGTTTTACTGTGTTCACTCGGAGCGAGAGCGTGTTTTACTGTGTTCACTCCGAGCGAGAGCACTGTGTTCACTCGGAACGAGAGCGTGTTTTACTGTGTTCACTCGGAGCGAGAGCGCTGTTTTACTGTGTTCACTCGGAACGAGAGCGTGTTTTACTGTGTTCACTCGGAGCGAGAGCGTGTTTTACTGTGTTCACTCGGAGCGAGAGCGTGTTTTACTGTGTTCACTCGGAGCGAGAGCGTGTTTTACTGTGTTCACTCGGAGCGAGAGCGTGTTTTACTGTGTTCACTCGGAGCGAGAGCGCTGTTTTACCGCGTCAGCACACTTCAGACTCCATAAGCTCTCTGTCTCAAACTGCTTTATTGGCATGACAAGAGAAATCTTAGTCACAGGTCACTTTCTAGATATAACAATAATACTGAATAATACCGCTCAACTAATAATACAGAATAGAAAAATGAAAAAAGGTGAATTTCTGATTCATGTAGATGCTACAGTTTTGCTTTTTCCATAATTAAACAGCCAAGAGGGTTATTGCTGATTTAAAATATTTATTGGTATTTATTATCTTAAATACTTATTTTTCCTTTTGAAGTGCTATAATAATAATAATAATAATAATAATAATATAGTACCATATATGAATCTTTTTTGTTGTTGTAAGACATTAGGATTTTATTAGCAAATTAGCGAAATTACTGAGTGCCTTTAACCCATTAAAGTGTATGATAAGAAATATGTGATTAGACGTTCTTAGCAAAACATTGTTATGTTAATATGACAATCACTGCTGGTAATTGAAAGCAATGGAGTTCTAGAACACCGACTTAGAATTCTGAAAATAACATTCCAAAAAGCCGACTCTTCGAAGGAGTAATGAGTTCATTACTGCTCACGCCCACTTAAAAAAATTCTGGAATATTTTTTTTCTACATTGTCAATTACATGCTTTTGCTTGCTGCATGCCCCATCCAGTTTAATGAGCATGTTTAGCCAAGCTATTTGACAGCTTATCACGAGATCTTTAAAATCAAAAGGGGTCATTAAAAGGGGTACTGCAATTGCACTCTGGAAATAACATAACATAATTTTTGGGAGGCAGGCAGCACAAAACAGGAGTTTCTCATCATTACTAATATTGCATTTTTCAATTTGTTTGTTACAGTAAAAAAAACTCTCAGCCAAGTCCCAATAACTCCCAGCCAATGGGAGGGATCTCTCAATAGGTCCCAGCCAATGGGAGGGATCTCTCAGTAACTCCCAGCCAATGGAAGGGATCTCTCAGTAACTCCCAGCCAATGGGAGGAATCTCTCAGTAACTTCCAGCCAATGGGAGGGATCTCTCAGTAACTCCCAGCCAATAGGAGGGATCTCTCAGTAACTCCCAGCCAATGGGAGGGATCTCTCAGTAACTCCCAGCCAATAGGAGGGATCTCTCAGTAACTCCCAGCCAATGGGAGGGATCTCTCAGTAACTCCCAGCCAATGGGAGGGATCTCTCAGTAACTCCCCGCCAATGGGAGGGATCTCTGAGTAACTCCCAGCCAATGGGAGGGATCTCTCAGTAACTCCCAGCCAATGGGAATAATCTCTCAGTAACTCTCAGCCAATGGGAGGGATCTCTCAGTAAGTCCCAGCCAATGGGAGGGAGCTCTCAGTGACTCCCAGCCAATGGGAGGGATCTCTTTTGCTTTATTTTTTATTATTTTTGCTTTATCAGTCTATATATGCCTCCCCATTCCAACAATCACTTAGAGACACAAATGAAAGCTAATACATTAATTTAGAGAACAATTATTAAATGATTTACAAACAAACATGAAAACAAGCTCATTAATGTCTCTTCCTTCCCGTGCAGCAATGAACCATCCTCTATAGAACAGCGTGTTCCTCCAGGCTGTTGCCATAGCGACAGTGGGATGTAATTAAGAGGCCAAGCGCAGCCAGGGGTTTGAGATATTCCCTGTCTTAGTACTCATTAGAGGGACATTTAAGGTAATGTGCGCTCATGTTTGCAATGTGAGACACATGATCTGTGCCATTGCCATTTTCTCTTTGTTTTTTCATTTATTCCGGTTATTTCTTAAAGATAAAAAGCTGTAAAAAAAGTTATCTCCATAAAATTGAAAAATAACTATAAGGGCACAGTGACATGGATTACATTTGGATTCTGATCTTCAGCACATGTGTGCTATAGTACTTGTGTTCTATGGTACTTGTGATCTACACCACTTGTGATCTATATTACTTGTGTTCTATGGTACTTGTGATCTATGGTACTTGTGATCTACGGCACTTGTGATCTACGGCACTTGTGATCTACGGCACTTGTGATCTACGGCACTTGTGATCTACGGCACTTGTGATCTACGGCACTTGTGATCTACGGCACTTGTGATCTACGGCACTTGTGATCTACGGCACTTGTGTTCTATGGTACTTGTGATCTATGGTATTTGCGATCACGTATAGAATTTAATGAGAATCAGATTAGATTAATTTGGTGTATTTTCGGTGCAATGACACAACATCACACACAACAGATAATAATATTATTGTTTTGTTTCAGAACCCTGGTACTCTGTTAAAGCTAAAACAAGAATAAAACTGAATCCTATTACTCTTTATTATGTCAATATATGCTTCGGCAACGTATGTGTGTGCTTGCATGTGATTCTATGTGCTTGTGTATGTGTGAGAGAGAGATTGTGTGTGTGTGTGTGTACGCGTGCAAGTTTGTGTGTGTTGTGCGATTGTGTGCTTGTGTATGTGTGAGAGTGAGAGTGTGTGTGTGTGTGTGTGTGTGTGTGTGTATGCGTGCATGATTGTCTGTGCTTGTGTATGTGAAAAAGTGAGAGATTGTGTGTGTGTGCTTGTGTATGTGTGAGAGTGAGATAGAGATTGTGTGTGTGCGTGTGTGTGTTTGTGTGGAAAAACAGCATTGCCGTGTCTCACTGGAGAGACCTGTGTGTGCATTAACCCCAAGAGCCCAGTGAAACAGAGCCCAAACTGGACCACAGACACAATATTATGCTACCCTGAAATAGGGAGGGGGGGGGTCAGGGGGGGCTATGTATAAAAAGTGCTGTAATTTCTATGTGGTGAAAAAAAATACCTAAAAATACTCTTTAATAATAGCTGAGAATCTGCACGTTTATGAAGCATGAATTGTTTGATTAAAAATCAAAAATTGTACACAGCCAAATCAAGAATAAATATGGCTTTGACCCAAACCTTATGGAGAGCACTGTGCATTCTCAGATAAAGCGGCACAAATAGCCTGGCCACAGGTGCACTTGCACATCATTATGCCATCGTGCTTCTGTGCTGTGTTCATGTTTGTTTGTTTTGCACATAACCGCCTTACGCTAATGGAATATACCAAAATATATTGAAATCCAATACACAATCAATATACTGCAGCACAGTCAATATATGGGCAAATAAACAAAGTGAATGCCACTTTCAGATATTGCAACATCAATATTTTTGTAAAACACTGAAATATTATTGCAGTATGTTCCATTTCAGTAGCATTACATATTATTATTATATTCACAATTACTACACTGTTCATTGAGAGGAAGCTCCGCGCTCCTCCATGCTCCTCCATGCTCCTCCATGCTCCTCCATGCTCCTCCATGCTCCTCAGAGACTCAAAGGACAGTTCCTCACATTGAAGCGACACGTTACAACATTTACAGACACATCAGTGAACCAAATCACAAGCAAAATCAGAGAGAGGAATGCCTTGTTT
>CM040395.1:3821463-3831463 GCA_022702515.1 Ilyophis sp. 1 JC-2022 | reverse complement strand
TTTTATATTGTTGACATCAGGAAGTCATGGCATGCAAAGGATATGCGACCAAATATTTAAAATGATAACTTTATTCTACATTATGTTACAATGTACAATATTTTTTGATGCCCGAAAATGGGGGGGGGGCTATGTACAAAAGGTTCTATAATTTCTAAACGGTTCATCCGATATGGATGAAAATACCCTCAAATTAAGCTGACAGTCTGCACTTCAACCTCATTGTCATTGTATCCTTTCAAGCTCAAAGTGCTATAGAGTACAGAACCAAAATAACAAAAAAATGTGTCCAATTAATTATGGTGTTCACTGTACATACAGTATATATTTACATACATGTAAAGTGCAGTCCATATGTACAAACCCCAATTCCCAAAAACTTGGGACAGTACGTAAAATGCACATAAAAGCAGAAAATAGTGATTTGTAAATTCTCTTGTACATATATTTAATTGAAAACAGTACACAGAAAATATATTTAATGTTTTACCTCATCAACTTTATTGATTTTTGTAAATATACGCTAATTCTGAATTTGATGCCTGCAACACGTTCCAAAAAAGTTGCGACTGGGGTAAAAAAAAGAATGGGAAGTTAAAAAAACACCTGTTTGGAACATTCCACAGGTAAACAGGTGATGCTATCATGACTGAGGATAAAAGCATATCAAAAGACTCTTGATATCTTATTTTCAGGTACTCTTAAAAGTGATACTGCATTTGAATGGATCTCTATGGGAATTGGGGGGTGGGACTATATTAAGCTGTAAATTGCACGGGAATAGTATGGAACCCATGGTTGGTTAAATGGCTGTAAGTCAATATGGGTCTGAGGTATCAAACGAGCCTCAAATCATCACTCTGCTGCCAGATATACAGTAGATATGGATGGATCACATGAATGGTTGTTTCTCCTGACGTATTTTTCCATAGAGTTCAATAGGAAAATGAGTCAGGAGAAACAACCTTTAAAATGATCCATCCATATCTACTGCATATCTGATAGCAGAGTGATGGTTTGAGGCTCGTTTGATACCTCAGACCCTTGATGACTTACAGCCATTTAACCAACCATGGCATTCAAATGCAGAGAGGTTATAGTATTTCTTATATTTCTTATAGTTTCTTTTAATCAGTTTACATAAATTAAAGATTATTTTTTATTATGTTTTTCTGTTCATATTTTCCAGGGTTGCCAATAATTCTGGTGAGAACTATATATATATATATATATATATATATATATATATATAGACCTCCACTGGAATGACTTCCAGTCATGGATGGGATCCCACCTTCAAAGGTTTCCAGTAATACCCCATATGACTGTATTTCCTATAGTATGTGTACACCATATCTCACCCACTTCCTCTGCCTTACTCTGAAACACCCATGTGCTCTGTGCCTCTACACAAAGACATTACTGTATCTCTTCTGTCAAAAAAAAAACATTTGTTTTTTCATTTATGCAAGATGTGTTACATAAATTACTTGTGTTTTCTGCAGCTGGGATATTGCTTATGCATTCACTTATTATGTAAGGAGAACGTGACTATCGATCAAAAATAGATGTTTAAGTTAGAAATGAGAAATCAGCTGTGGTGATCTCATTTCTTAACTGTTTTCAAAGAGGAAAAAATAATGAACATTGAATTACGATGAATGACAGTTACTTTAAATATCAGTTACTTTAAAACCAGTACTGATGATGCATGCATAGATTGCACACATACTCTCAGAGCCAAACAGTCACACATTCTGTCTGTCTGTCTGTCTGTCTGTATCTGTCTGTATCTCTCTCTCACACACACACACACACACACACCTTACATGTATTTCTCTGGAATGATGTTAAAATGTATTGCCATTTTTTTCAATTCAAACATGGAAGCAAGAAGCAAGAAAGCGGAAACTTATTTTTAAAAACACAGAATGCAATTTGCACCCAAAGCAAGCAGAGCGCTCAGCTGCAACCGGCAGTCAGTCTGGAAGACAGCGTAACCCAGTTTGACATATAAACCTCCTCTACGTCCAGCCTGTAGCAGCCATGCCACTGCTACGTACCAATGCAACATTCTAGGTCAAAAATTCCGGAATGTGCTTTTAACTGAAATCAGGGAAAGTTAATCCAGTGCAATGACTTTGCGCTCAATCATCACACTTGCCTGGGAGAAATCATCGCATCTGTACAGAGCGTGGCAGAAATAAATACATGGCTGAAGGTTATAGGTGCGTTCCTTCTCTAATGAGAATGATATGTTTACCTGTGAGTGCTCCTCTGACAGGGGTTTCCCTAATAATTCTTATTACAATGGTAAGATGCATCGTTCCACCCACAATATCAGTTCAACTCTATTCACAGCACGAAAGTAAATAAAGTTAAGACAACTGGGGTATAGCAAATATACTTAAATAAAATAACATATATGCCTATATCAGAAATATGTGGCTTGTATGGGAAAGCCACATAGTTCTGATCTACATTGCTACACTGTGTCGAATAGGCTTTTTCAGTATTTCCCTAATGTGACAAAAAGCCAACTAAAATTCAACTTTGTTATCCAAAATCACTATCATGGAGTTGATTATTGCGTGTCGGATACTTCGTGAGTCCGCACACGCTAAAACTAGTAAAATCTACTTACAGCCAAGCACCTTCAGCGCGTGCCCTGCTCCTCCACCGTCCTGGCCGTTGAGAACCTCGGACAGCGACTGCCGCGTGCTCTGTCTGCTCCGCTGGCTCGATAACACATTAGAGCGAATGCTTCTTCTTTTCCCCGGCACCGACTCCGGGGCAGATTGACTCCTGTCGGGTTCATGCTGGGGCTCTGAGCCCACTTTGACGACGGTGTTCCTCGTCTTTGTCAACGCGGATGTCACTGACCCCATCTGTTGCGTTTGGGTTAGAGAGTCAATTCGATTAATTTAAAATCGTTCCTGTGGTAGCCTACCTAACATCTAAAAAGAAATCCGCGTGAGCATTTGTAAAATTTCATTTTTCGCTGTTTGTTGTGTTACGAGTGTTTGAGAAATATCCCCTCAAATAAAAAACAACTAATTTAAATAATTAAACTTTAGTCTGTATTTTCCAGTTTCGGGCAACGTCTACTTCATGATCCTCGTAGTGCCGCTCTTATCCCGCATGGTAAGAATGCGGCGAAGCTGCGTCCTTCTTGAGAAAAATAGCACAGCCAGTTTGTGAAAAGCACATCTGTTTGTCCACGGCGGATGTCGTCACTCAAACAAAGTTCTAGCTTAGTTTTCCACCAGGCTGTCGCAACTCCCGCAGGCAGAGTGACTGACGCAAACAACAACTGCAATTAGCCTGTCATCGAAATTATCCTTGCGCTATTAACAGCATTTTCCCTTTCATTTCTGGCGCTTTGACAAAATGTTCCAGAACTGTGGCGTTACTTGTGAAGTCGAACAGGCATTTGACAGAAAACAATTACTGCAAACATACCAACGATATAGACTTGGCGGCGTTTGAATCAGCATCCGGGCTTTCTGAACACCTGTTTGTTTATTGGTTACGGTTAGTTCTGGTTTTCCCGCCTTAGTGCACGAGAGACCAAAAGTCGCTGAAGCCTTTGGACGGCAAGCTGATGGCGCTGATGTTCTCATTGCAGCGTTGGTTCCAGCATTTAACGTTTTGCGTTCACCTAACAAATGGTGTCTTGGCCCACTGACTTCTACCAACATCATGGTTTTGTCTAATTTGGCAGACAGATCATGTCATGTTGGCCTGAGAAATTAAAATCATACGGGTACTTGCCCTCAGAACTGGAGGGATCAGAGTTGCCAGGCTGATTCCAAATCCGGAAAACGTATTTCACAGAAAAATCAATTTCACAGAATTATATGAATGTTTCAGATAACAATTTCACTTTAGTCATTTGATGCTTGACAGGTTACCTAGTCTGTGATGGAATATTAATAATTTTAAAACAAAATTCACTTTACGCACAGAAAAAATGGTGGTGTACATTTAACACCCTGGGTGTGTTTGTATGATTCTGTGGACTCGTATGAACACCATAGGGTGTTAAATCTACAACAGCAGTGTTAGTTTTACACCAACATTTTTGCTGTACAACAAAATACCAACTAAAGGCACAGCAAAAACAACTGGGATTATTTCTGCTAAGGGGCATGGCAGCCTTGCGGTTTTAATTAACAGTGTGTGTTTTGTTAAGGTGACGTGATTTTAGGGGTGGTGACATAGCTAAATACCAGCTGGCATCCAATCCTACAGGTCAGTAACAATCCATTCATTTTGTCTGGGAAAATAAAATAGAGAAAAATGTGTATGTTGTGTTCTGTGGACTCATGGAAAAATGTTCAGTTGATTCTGTTTGTTGTGCTGAGCATCTTTAATCAGTTTAATTGCAGCCAGGTGCCAACCTGACAGCTGTAGGGAAGGTGTGGATGGGTAGATGCGAGTAAAGATCTTGGAGAAACTAATAAGATACACAAGAAAGGATTTTCTATCCATGCAAAGTGCATTATGCAGAGGAGGTCATATTCTGGTCTGAATGGGAGTCAGAACTGAGCTGTTTTACTCACAAACTAAACAAGTCAAGTACTTTTGGAATAATTGATTAGTAATGTCTAGTCAACCACATAAATAGTCTTGTGAAAATGGTAGATGTAACAATAACTCAATATTCAGTGTAAAAATAATTTTCTATGAAAATGCCCCTGATCTACATGGTGCTCTCGCTTGTATCTTGGCTAGGGAAGTAATCTTGTTAAATTAAATAACTGCAAAAGGAATTTGTTTATGCTTACACATTTTCTACACAACCGACAAGTAGACAGAGTAGCTAGGTAGCTAGCTTTCTTTTGAGATAGCTCTCATCATCATAGTGTCACTTAAAGCCCTTGTTCTGCTTGAATATTAATGTAGATATTTATGTATTAAGATTTTTTGGTTTTGATACATGTCCAGTAGGTTCCCTGACAATCTGAGTACAAGTTGGGGACATAATTGTCTATTTTTGACGTCAGTCAATCATATCACAGATTGTATAGATGGACCAGAAATTCAACTTCATGTTCTTCACATGGATGTTTTTGTCATTGAAACGGAAGCATTATAATCTAATGCAAGTTCTAAAAATGTAATGAGGCACGTGATGAAGGATAATTCTGGACATGCTGTATCATAATATATCATGAGAAACTCATGTTGCCAAGAACAACTTCCGGTAGCATTTGGAGTCTAGAGAATCTGTTCCAAATCAATCATCTTGGGTTTTCAGTGGTGTTGTGGAAATGTGTTACAAGCATTTTCTGTTTTTGTCCCCACTATGACAAACACACACAGAAAGATAAACACACACACACACACACATGCATGCCCACGCACACACACACACACATGCATGCCCGCATGTGTGCACACACGTCCAGAATGGCAAAATACCAACTGGTTTCAGATCCCACAGGTCAATGTGATGCCAGTGGCAATCCTCCCAATTTGTCTGGGAAAAAAAAACAAATTAAAAAATTGTAGGTTGTATTTTTATCACTCGTGGAAGGATGTTCCATTAGTTGTCTGCTGTGCTGGGAAGGTCCTTAATGAGTTTAATTGCAGCCAGGTGCCAAAATAACAGCTAAAGGACTGCATAGTAAGGTTGATGTGATGTGTGTTTTGCCCAGTATCACAGATTCTATAGACATGCAGATATGCAGCTGTGTGTTTTTAATGTTCTAAATGTTAGTTCACTTTCTAGAGTTTTAAAAAAATATTATGTCAGTTTTTGTGTTTGTTTTCTATTGGCCTAGTCAGTTTTTGTGTGCAGTGTGAAGGACATTTTAGATAGTTACAGAACTTTCTGATGACCTGCTGGATTTTCAATAGCTGGTATACGGGCATTAATGTGTTCATTGTTTAAAGCAAACCAAAAAAATCACTTCAAGTATCTCTGTTTAGCTCAGTTGGAATTCTCCAGAAGTTCCAACCAAAAGTCACTCATCACCAAAGAGTCTCTGATGGGAAGTGCATGTGATGGAATTCAACATTTCTTCAGTTTGATTTACACTAATATTGCTTGGCTATATATCCATATTTCAATGGCGGCTGTGGCCTAGAGGTGGTTTTGAATTAAAGCCAAAATCTTGTGTGTTTAAATACCTGGTGAAAAAAGTTTTTGTGTCCTTGCGCAATAAAGATTCTTGACTTCTATATTGTACTGTACATATTGTTTTTTATAAAACAAAAGTTTCCCTGGATTTTGGAAGTAATGTTTGTGACGCAATACAAGAGAGCCCCCTAGTGAATATTTCTGGAACTGCAGGATTCCATTGCAGCGTATTTGCTAGAATGTACCAGTAGAGGTCAGTGTTGTAAAATAAATAGTCCCTAAGAATATCAAATTCGATAGCTCTTGACTTGCCACATCCAGGTTTGTCATAGTTTGTGAGAATTTATTTAGATAGTTATTTATTTAGTGAGTTCATTATATTTATCATAAAATTGAACAAAATTATCTCTCAGAATAATGAGGGTTAATGCACTCTCAGAAAAAAAGGAGTTATTTGGCTCATCTCCATAGGGGAAACCTATTACAGTGTAAGTTATTTATGTAACCCTCTATGGTAGCTGTAAAATGTAACCCTCTATGGTAGCTGTAAAAAGTGTGAAAGCTTTCTTTTGGAAGTGATCATAAGTTTTTAACTGCAATGGAAAGTAAGGGGCCTTCTCATAGCACTCTGAGCTGTAATGACAGCTCATAACATGCTCTCAAACACCAGCAGGAAAATGAGCAAATTGGGCCAGAGAGCACGTGCAAGAATAGGCTAGAGTCCAAATGTGTAGCCATTGACATTGTGTCAATTATGTCTTCGTTTTAATGTGTTCCAAGGAGTCCGTTCAGGTGATCAATTGTATGTGTGTGTGTGTGTGTTTATAAATATAATTCAGAGGAAATCTATTAATTCAAAACTCTTTTTCTGGCGGATGAGGGACAGTGTTGTTTGGCGTAGTGGTGAGACTCTTCCGTTGAGCCATGCTGCTGCTGAATGTGGCACGGGGTGTGTAGGGGGGGGTTACCCCATGCGGTGCCAGGCAGCCGTGAGTCAGTGCAGCCTGGCAGAAACACCACACCCACTTCCCTCTCCGATGCACGCACTTGTGGTGGAACATGAAAAAAAACCATTGCAGCTGGCAACCACGAACTGCGCTTAACCATGGTTACCATAGCGACTACACAAAAAAAAGGAATTCGGTTTTCAGTGAGCTCGCAAGCAAAGAAGTGGAAGTGGTCGATGGCCCCCAATCCCATGGTTATTTTGTTAGAGCAGTAGATGTGCTGTGCTGTACTGTACAGTGGTTTTCTTTATTACACACGCACAGGAAGTGGATGTACACTGTTGCCTTGGTGATGCCAGGCAGGAAGCAGCGCTCCAGTCTGGCCCAGAGAGGCTTTCGCATCTCAGTGAAAGTGGGCCAATCACAGCCTCTGCACTGCTGCACACGGTGGCACAAGTGCAGAAACTCCTGAACACAGCGGCAGTGCCTAGGGAGACCTGCTTAGAACACTGGCTAGCCGCTCCGCTAACACTGAATTCACGCCTGCTCCCTGCCGCGTTTCTTACATTGGTGTCAGGAGTGTGATGGTGTGGCCTCGATGGGAGAGAGCCCCTCTCCTGTAGCAAGTGGCATGTGAGCATGAGGGCAAGCATTGGGTTCGGCGGAGTTTAGACCCCTTTAGAATGCTGGCCAGCCACTCCGCTAACAGTGAATTCTAACAGCGGTTGTTATCGGAGTACACTACTGTCTATCACACATTATCTGGCGCTATCTAACTAAGAACATCTGGATATCCCGCAGTTTGAGAGGGATATTTTTCTGAGGATTTGTTTTCTGAACAAAGCTAAATACTCATCACTGACAACCCCGGAGATCAGCCTCTGAATCAAGCTGTGGGAAGAAAATGCAAAGTTTTTAACTGCAAAGAATTTGAACAGATTTCCAGGAGCAGAGGCAGATGCTTCAGAGGGGGAAAAAATACCCTCATACGTGTGTGTTTTTGAAAAGTTTTATTGTTCGTACAGAAGCACTGACAGTTTGGCCCTTAGAGTTTGGTTTGGTACAGTAAAACGTATTGCTATGTTGTTTTTTTTCTTTTGTTGTAAACTGGAGGCTGTGGTGAAGGGCAGTGGGACTAAAGCTCTCGTCAGTGTCCTACTCCCATCGAGCAGCCCTTACTCCCGCCTCTTCTCACGGCAAAGCCCTTATTCCCCCCTCTTCTCACGGCAAAGCCCTTATTCCCCCCTCTTCTCACGGCAAAGCCCTTATTCCCCCCTCTTCTGACGGCAAAGCCCTTATTCCCCCCTCTTCTCACGGCAAAGCCCTTATTCCCCCCTCTTCTCACGGCAAAGCCCTTATTCCCCCCTCTTCTCATGGCAAAGCCCTTATTCCCCCCTCTTCTCACTGCAAAGAAAGGCACTTTTAAAGCTGTTTTTTACTTGTCATTTGTTGGCGTTCAGGTTTATTACTCACAAAAAGATGATTACATGCTCTCTCTCTCAGTCCCTCTCTCTCGCTCTCTCTTTCTCTCTCTTGTTCTCTATCTCTCTCTGCTATCCTTGTTGTTCACTGGTGTGTGCGAGGGTCAAAGTTCAATCTGAGTCATCATCGTGATGTTGGGTTGATTCGTTGATCACCTGTAAGGGTGGGGGTAGAGTAGGGTGTGAGGGACAATACATAAAATGCACTTAAAATGTTGTTAATTAATGTTATTATTGATGCTTGATTTAGGACTAAGGGCCTACCATGTTACAAATTAATCAAAATTAATCAAAATTGCTTTTATGCACCTGCGCACCTGCGTGGGAAAAGGTGGAGTTCTCACCTGCCCATCTCGGGTCTCAATGGTCTTGATCAGCACCTTCTTGGATGGCATGCTGTCAATCATCGGCTTTGATTCAAGCAAGGCTTCTATGGTGACAGAAAAGACAGGGCATTGGGTCAGTCACATACTCAGCTTTTCATTCTGAATAATGCCACAGATCCCCTATGGAAATGTAATGTATACAGTATATTTGAAATATATTGTGAAGATAATTTTGATATCTTTAAAATATACTGCAGTATATTTTTTTTCCATAAGAGATCCCTTACACCAACCAGATACTCATCTCTTCATTCTGAATAATGCCACAGATCCCTTACACCAACCAGATAAACAGCTCCTCATTCTGAAAAATGCCAAAGATTCATTACACCAACCAGATACTCAACTCTTCATTCTGAATAATGCCACAGATTCCTTACACCAACCAGATACTCAGCTCTTCATTCTGAATAATGCCACAGGTTTTTTTACAACAACCAGATACTCAGCTTGTTATTTTAAACACTGAAAGTTCCGTCTCCCTTCAGTTGAAACACTGTAATTGGACGTAACTTCTGAAAATGACCCATCTTTTACCATACAGCTGTGGAAAAACTGGATGTGCACCTTTTTTTCCTTTTTTTGCTTAGGAATGATATGAATAGGATTACTGTCCACAATTACCACGCATGTACAAAATGGTTTGTGACTGTTAATTGGATTTTTGCCCTTAAAAGACAATATGACAACATCAAATGCAATATAATATTGTGACAATATTAATAATATCAATTTTAAAAGGGGGTGGAGCCTACCTCTCAGGTTAAGGGAACCGAAGTTTGGCAGAGGAGTAGAAATTCTAGAAGAGGATGAGAAAAAATGGGGATCCTTTACTCCCAGAAAGAGAAGAGCAAAAGACATGGCATAGTCTGTGTGGCATAGCATCTTTAACACACTTATCAATAGCACAAGCATGCAAATATACACAGCACATACACATACATAGTGCATATACACACAGCGCACACACACTCAGAGCACACACAGCGCACACATACACACACATTCAGAGCACACACAAACATATACACATCACACACATACATATTCAGATCACACACAGCACACACACATACACAGCGCACACACACACACTCA
>CM040395.1:3791463-3816463 GCA_022702515.1 Ilyophis sp. 1 JC-2022 | reverse complement strand
TGCATTTTATTTACCGCATCTATTCAGAGCTTCTATTTAAACTCAGTTTGCATTCGTAGAGTGTTTTTTTCCCAAAACTCACTCAGCCTATTTTTACCAAGTTCATGAAAATCAACATTCTTGTTTATTTTAAATTGGTGGAGTTTTTTGAATGAAAAATCACATTTTATGCTTAAATTCCCAAAGAATAATATCCAACTATATATGAAAATTCAGGAGGTACGAGACAAGCGGCTCACAGCCTGTGAGATGTTCCAAATTACGTCAATGAGACAGACAATCTGGCTTACAAAGTATAAATCCGCCTTAAGTTTATTGATTTCACCTGCGTCCATAAGGTCTATGATTGTATGATATGTATTATGATCATATGTTGGCAGGGTTCACAGATTGCCTTGAATACCCAGATCCTCCCTACTTCCTACCTGAAAGATTAAGCTTCAGGTGGGTAGCAACAGTTTCAGTCACTATTCATAGTGAATTCAAAAAATGCATACAAAAAGTGCAGTGGTTCACAATCCCGAATTGAATTCACAAATTGTGAAAGTTTAGAATTTGGAGCTGAACATCTGGTTGGTCTACAGAATCTATGCTGGGCATTAGCACAGATTCAATAGCCTGACCAGATACTCAGCTTCAACATTCCGTCTGTTTTTTCTGCTTTCTAAACTAAGAAAGAGCTGTTATATTACAGTAGTCTACAGCACCAGCAGATTTTCCTGCAAACTTTAATACATTTTCAGGAGAATGTCTTTCTTTGTAGGGTGATAGAACCTTCAAAGTTAAAAATACAGTGCAGAGAGGCTGGTCAGTGTAAACAACCTGTGGTATAATTCTAGACCAGCAAGCAGTGTTTTTCATCAGGAGCTCACATTCCTTGAATTCTAAATAAATTTAATCTCTCGACTGCAAACAACGCTGTGCTGTCACTGCGTTGGCCTTGGTAACAGCAGCATAACTCAATTACAGCTAGGCGAGATCTGTGATAAACTCAGACTTAAACGCATTTTCCCACAGATGATTTGAACTCTCTGTGTCGCACATGACTGGTCGTTTTTCAAAGAGCAAAAGTCCCTTGATAGATTCCACAAGAGTCCTGAATTCTATGTTTGAAAAACACCCTTCTTAACGGTTTAGCGCGGGTCTATCCAAACGCGCAGAAACGTCGCCTTGCTTACCTGTCTGAAACTCTGCATGTTGGTTTCCGCCTCCTCGCGCTGAAGCATCTCCTCCTGGAGCCTTAAAAGAGTCACGAGGGAAAAAATAGTAATCCCATCAACCACGCCCACTTTCCATACTCTTCTGGAATTCAGCACACGTGCGTCGCTACAGTGCTCTTGATTGCGCACAGCACAAAATAGCATAGCACACCTAGCTATCTCTGCCGTCGATTTTTCTTCATAGATTTATTTATTTTTGCTCCGAGAACACCAACGGGTAGCCTACCTCAAAGTTCTATACTTAATTTATACTTAATTAAATGCAATAAATTACTACTTAATTATTAAATTACCTTTTTATTTCGAAATGCAAGCACATCTGAAAATAACTTAATTCTGTCCATTTTCTTTGCAGATGGATGCTCGTATTAGGGATGATCACGGCAAGCCAAGTATAACATGGAAGTTTTTGGAATCCTATCCCAATTATGTGCTGCTCTGTATGCGTATAATTGCTGTTAAAACTCAGCGTCCTAAAACGAAAGAATTAGTCTGAGTGATTTAATTAAATAGCGAATTAGCCAATACAGCTCTATGCGCATGCCATATGTATGAACGTATACCCATAAATATGATTAATGAAAGTGACAACAAAATGTATGAAAATCCAAATTACCGAAGAAACGGTGTATGTGCTTGTGTGCACGTGAACATATCGGAAAAGCCGATTTTTTTTTACTAACATTTCAGTCGTGTAGTCTATAGCCTACATTTGAAAGAAAGTTTCTACTTACTTCTCCCTGAGTCGCTCGACATCCTCCGCCAGATTGTCCCGGTCCACCTCCACTCGGGCTTTCTCGTTGATGAGCTGGTCCACCTGGCGTCGCAGCTCGCGCATCTCCTCCTCGTACAGGTCCCCGATGCGCGTGGTGCCTTTCCCCCGCAGCTGCTCGAGTTCCGCCTGTAGGATCTTGTTCTGCTGCTCGAGGAAGCGCACCTTGTCGATGTAATTTGCGAACCTGTCGTTGAGGTGCTGCATCTGCGCCTTCTCGTTGGTGCGGTTTGTCTTGAACTCAGTGTTGATGGCGTCAGACAAGGCGAAGTCCAAGTTATCCGACGACAGACGGGGCATCGACGCGCTGCTGCGGACCCTGGAGGTCTTAGTCGCATAGATGGTAGGGGCGGAGGAGAGACCGACGGATCCTCGCGACCACGGCTTGCTGGAGAACTGGCGGCTTGAGTAGCTGGCACGAGCCACCGTGGGTCTCTCTGCCCCGAACATCCTTTTGTAAGAAGAGCTGCGCCTGTTTAAATGGTCGGCCATATTGTAACTCCTTGACAGCGATAGATTTTTACACTCTACTTTCTCAAAGAGTTGAGGTTTCCTCGGAATGGATCAAGCGCTTCAGAATCTCCTGTCAGACTGGCAGTATACGGAGTTGAGTCTGACTGGTATTTATAGTCCACTCCTTATGCAAATGATATAACGGTGCAAGGGAGTTTGGCTGACATAGATGGTGACCAATTACAGAGCACTGCGCAGAAAGGGCAGGGCTTGTGGAAAATAAATTCACCCTTCTGCGGTATACCTGACAAGTTCCGATATTCTTTAGAATTACTAAATACATTTCTGAGCTACAAAAATAAATAAAAATCCAAATACATAAACACATCCATGCGTTTAGGATAATGCGCAGTATTATTTATTTATTTACACTGCAACTTAACAAGTTAGTGAATTAGTTAATAGCTTTTTGAAGAACAGAGAAAACATCTGCCCTTACCCGTCGAGATAACTAATGTCATATTAGTAATCTGATCTCGTGCCACAAGCCTAAACACGAGGACTCTAATTACTAACAGTAGCTACCATTCAATACAAGATGATCATTTTGGGAAGACAATTTCATGTTTTCCCAAAGTTATGGGGGACTTCTCTCCCCTAACCCTGTCCCCGGGGGATCTATGTTGCCAGGCAACAGTGCCACAGCGTTTCAGCACTTGAGGACAGTGGGTTGCTCACTGCCGAAAATTCCCGCTCACTATAAAGATGGTAATTTTATAGGAATTTTCTAATTCAATTTAAAGACCGCTTTGCGGAAAGTTTTAATAGAGCACAAATAGCAACCTAAATGGCCCTCACAATGAACGGTTTATTGGGAGTTTACTCTCTCTTACACAGAGCTTATGGAATGAGCCTCACAAATCAAGGGTTATGGGTTCAAATCCCAAGAAGGCCATAAGCGTGGTACAGCATCTGTCATAAGCAGGCATAACAGCATATCACAGCTTGTGTCAGATGTCATAGCACTGTCATAACCAGGCATAACAACATATCACAGCTTGTGTCAGATGTCATAGCACTGTCATAACCAGGCATAACAGCATATCACAGCTTGTGTCAGATGTTATAGCACTGCCATAATGTTGTATTTTTAACGACAGGCTCCTGGAGGGTGGGTATGTGCCTTTCTTTTATTATGCCTGTGCACATTCCCTGTCTCGGCCCTAATAGTCCATTTTGTTTTTGTGTTTTATTTTAAAACGGTTTCATAATATCTTCTTACCAGTGCCCTGAAGGCTGAGATACAGAGGGCAGAGAGAGAGAGAGAGAGAGAGAGAGAGAAATAATGTGTTTGTGTGAGAATGAGGGAGTGCTGAGAGTGAGAGAGAGACATAGAGAGTGTGTGTGAGAAAAAGAGAGAGTGTGTGTGTGTGTGTGAGAGAGAGAGAGAGAAAGACATAGAGAGTGTGTGTGAGAGAGAGAGAGTCTGTTTGTGTGAGAACAAGGGAGTACTGAGAGTGAGAGAGAGTGTGTGTGTGTGTGTGAAAGAGAGAAAGAGACATAGACAGTGTGTGTGTGTGTGAGAGAGAGAGAAAGAGACATAGACAGTGTGTGTGTGTGTGTGTGTGTGTGTGTGTGAAAGAGAGAAAGAGACATAGACAGTGTGTGTGTGTGTGTGAGAGAGAGAGAGAGAAAGAGAGATAGAGAGTGCTGAGACAGTGAAATACAATGAATATTTTCATGCCTTGCAGAATGATCAGTGTTGGCAGGACGCTGAGTTGTTTTGTGTCTGTGATTGAGCTGGTGCACATCAGCTAGTGTGTGAGTGCGTGCGTGCGTGTGTGTGTGTGTGTGTGTGTGTGTGTGTTAATGAGGCCGCAGGAGAACCCTCATGTAGTCATTCAGTGCAACCAGGAGTGAAAAACTACAGAGGACCTGGAGTTTTCATTTTCAACACTTTATGACGAGCACGTAATAAAACATGTACAGTATATGTGCTTTTGACATTATCAGGTTGAGAAAATAATTTTGCACTTTTAAACAGTGAATCTATTTGGAACAGTCTCGCACATGGAGAATGAGGATTTTATCAGCAAAGATACAGGTGTAAACTCTAAAAAGTCCAAAAG
This sequence comes from Ilyophis sp. 1 JC-2022, assembly GCA_022702515.1. Lineage (NCBI taxonomy): Eukaryota > Metazoa > Chordata > Actinopteri > Anguilliformes > Synaphobranchidae > Ilyophis > Ilyophis sp. 1 JC-2022. The sequence continues at coordinate 3,811,889 of CM040395.1, read as the reverse complement.
AGATGAAAAACTAATCGGATTGCAGGAAGTCACGTGAGTTCCATTATGAGAGGTTTAGTCTTTTTCCAGGTGAGCCGTGAGGGTAAAAAGGCAGTTTTGGGAGCTGGTTTTATGGAGTGTATAAATAAGCAGAAAACATGGTGCGGATAAAGAGCTAACAGTCTCGGTCTTCCCTGCTAATGAATGTGTTTGTTTATCTCTGCTGTGGGGTCTTTGTACACACAAGAGCCAACTGCACCGACAAATTAGCTGGCTGTGATGCCACTAGAACTCACTATGGTTACTGACCATTTTAAAACAAGCTGATTTCTGCCTCCAATGTGTATCTGCACTATGTATTCTGCACTATGTATTCTGTATTATGTATTCTGCACTATGTATTCTGCACTATGTATTCTGTATTATGTGTATTCTGCACTATGTATTCTGTATTATGTGTATCTACACTATGTATTCTGCACTATGTATTCTGCATTATGTGTATCTACACTATGTATTCTGCACTATGTATTCTGTATTATGTGTATCTACACTATGTATTCTGCACTATGTATTCTGTATTATGTGTATCTACACTATGTATTCTGCACTATGTATTCTGTATTATGTGTATCTACACTATGTATTCTGCACTATGTATTCTGTATTATGTGTATCTGCACTATGTATTCTGCACTATGTATTCTGCATTATGTGTATCTGCACTATGTATTCTGCACTATGTATTCTGTATTATGTGTATCTGCACTATGTATTCTGCACTATGTATTCTGTATTATGTGTATCTGCACTATGTATTCTGCACTATGTATTCTGTATTATGTGTATCTACACTATGTATTCTGCACTATGTATTCTGTATTATGTGTATCTGCACTATGTATTCTGCACTATGTATTCTGTATTATGTGTATCTACACTATGTATTCTGCACTATGTATTCTGTATTATGTGTATCTGCACTATGTATTCTGCACTATGTATTCTGCATTATGTGTATCTACACTATGTATTCTGCACTATGTATTCTGTATTATGTGTATCTGCACTATGTATTCTGCACTATGTATTCTGTATTATGTGTATCTACACTATGTATTCTGCACTATGTATTCTGTATTATGTGTATCTACACTATGTATTCTGCACTATGTATTCTGCATTATGTGTATCTACACTATGTATTCTGCACTATGTATTCTGTATTATGTGTATCTACACTATGTATTCTGTATTATGTATTCTGCACAATATCATGGTAAATATTATTATTATTAGTAGTATTATTATAAAATGAAGAAAATAAAAAATATACCTAATGAAGATGATAGGTATGCTTTATTCTTGTACCTAAAGTATTTGTGTGAAGCTGTAGTTGGTGTAATAGGGGCAGTAAACCTGTGTTGGTGAGGCTGGAGCAATTGTCAGAGGGCTTTCTGTGGATTTGATTGGCCCATTTCCAGTCTGATGCTCCTTCTCAAAATAAGACACGCTGGAGTTTGACGAATCGACTGCTGAGTCAGCGCTTTGCAAAAACTGCAGACTCAGCCTTAATGATGCTCGCTGAACACCCTCTCTCAAAACACAACAAAGATGTTTATTATTTTAAATGCATCAAAAAAAAATTCTAATGAGAGAGAAGAAAAAGAAATGTGTGAATATCTTGAAGTGACGAGCAGTTTATGATCAGTTTACATCCTTTATACTTGGCCTAGTCTTCCGCCAGCTTACAAAATTATCCTTCCAAACTTTATCAAAAAAAGAGGTGAGGGAGGGTGTTGTTTCTGAGATGAAAGTGCCCTCCCTGTCTCTAATGAGGGTCATTTTGTGGTGTGTGGAACAGCATAACGAGGCCTATGACTGAAAAAGGGAACAGAAGGCTGGTTAACTCTGCAGCTCTGGAACACAGGGAGGGTTACACTGCTGCTGTTTGACCTTCAGGGGTCAATCATCTGACCCCGTTTACCTTCTTTTCTCTCCCATCAGATCTGGGGGAACTGTCACGAGCTGAATGTTGCTGGTGCCACTCCCTTTGTGCGGCTGAAGAAGGGGTTTGATTTCTATGTTTGTTTTTGTTTTTTGACAGCGTATGACAGGAGTGTTTTTTCAAGCTTGATTGTACATTTTAGTTAGTTTGCTCTTAACTGAACATTCTAATGCTGATGCAACAATCACTACTCTGGTAACTGAACATTATAATCCTGATGCAACAATCACTACTCTGGTAACTGAACATTATAATCCTGATGCAACAATCATTACTCTGGTAACTGAAAGCAATGGAATTATGGAACACTGTCTTTGAATTTTGAAAGAAAAAAAAACATTCCATAAAAACCTACTCTTAATGGTTAATGAATTTGTCCTGAGAATGTGTTGCGCGAGTGGAGCCTTTCTCTCGGGACAACGGAGTTTGTGTGCGAGAGGCAGGCTGAAAGAATGGGGGCAGTTTGTGATTGATCGCTCTGAGCTGTTCTGTCTCGTGTGAGCCCCATTATCTCTCTTGTGTAGCTGGGAATAAAAGCGACGGCTTGGTGACTCATCAAAGAATGTGACATTTGACTGTACAAAATTTCCATTTGTCTTCGATGTGGACGCATGTCGGTGTGACCGGCGCTCTGGCCGGCGGGGGCGGGGCTTTTGGGTGAAAGAGGCCCGTTCATGAGGCCAGTCTCCATCCCATTATTGGGCGGCGGTTTCATAACGGCAGCGCTGAAGATGTGGTTTCCGAAATATTGATCGAAAAAAAGTGATATGAAAATGAGAAAAAGAGAAATCTTTCTCTTTCTCTGTCTGTCTGTCTAAAGACAGAAGCGGGCCTGTTTTTGAGGAGAGTGGTTTTGTGGTCTGTGAAATGTATAACTGTTTGGGTACTGGGCTTTGTAACACAGGTTGGAGGCTTTAATCCCATGGGTGGCTTTGCCATTGTGCCCCTGATAAAGCTGTCTAACCTGAATTGTATATCAGTGGGTCCCCAACCCTGTTCCTGGAGATCTCCAGCAGGTTTTCATGTCAACCCTAATTTGGCACCTGATTCTACTAATGAGCAGCTTAATGAGATCTCTAGCTGTTGAATGAGGTGTGCTTTGTTAGGGTTGGAGTGGAAACCTACAGGACAGTCGATCTCTAGCTGTTAAATGAGGTGTGCTTTGTTAGGGTTGGAGTGAAACCTACAGGAGGGTAGATCTCTAGCTGTTGAATGAGGTGTGCTTTATTAGGGTTGGAGTGAAACCTACAGGGCGGTATATCTCTAGCTGTTGAATGAGGTGTGCTTTGTTAGGGTTGGAGTGAAACCTACAGGACGGTCGATCTCTAGCTGTTGAATGAGGTGTGCTTTGTTAGGGTTGGAGTGAAACCTACAGGACGGTCGATCTCTAGCTGTTGAATGAGGTGTGCTTTGTTAGGGTTGGAGTGAAACCTACAGGAGGGTAGATCTCTAGCTGTTGAATGAGGTGTGCTTTGTTAGGGTTGGAGTGAAACCTACAGGACGGTAGATCTCTAGCTGTTGAATGAGGTGTGCTTTGTTAGGGTTGGAGTGAAACCTACAGGAGGGTAGATCTCTAGCTGTTGAATGAGGTGTGCTTTGTTAGGGTTGGAGTGAAACCTACAGGACGGTAGATCTCTAGCTGTTGAATGAGGTGTGCTTTGTTAGGGTTGGAGTGAAACCTACAGGACGGTAGATCTCTAGCTGTTGAATGAGGTGTGCTTTATTAGGGTTGGAGTGAAACCTACAGGATGGTAGATCTCTAGCTGCTGAATGAGGTGTGCTTTGTTAGGGTTGGAGTGAAACCTACAGGAGGGTAGATCTCTAGCTGTTGAATGAGGTGTGCTTTGTTAGGGTTGGAGTGAAACCTACAGGACGGTAGATCTCTAGCCGTTGAATGAGGTGTGCTTTGTTAGGGTTGGAGTGAAACCTACAGGACGGTAGATCTCTAGCTGTTGAATGAGGTGTGCTTTGTTAGGGTTGGAGTGAAACCTACAGGACGGTAGATCTCTAGCTGTTGAATGAGGTGTGCTTTATTAGGGTTGGAGTGAAACCTACAGGATGGTAGATCTCTAGCTGCTGAATGAGGTGTGCTTTGTTAGGGTTGGAGTGAAACCTACAGGAGGGTAGATCTCTAGCTGTTGAATGAGGTGTGCTTTGTTAGGGTTGGAGTGAAACCTACAGGACGGTAGATCTCTAGCCGTTGAATGAGGTGTGCTTTGTTAGGGTTGGAGTGAAACCTACAGGACGGTAGATCTCTAGCTGTTGAATGAGGTGTGCTTTGTTAGGGTTGGAGTGAAACCTACAGGAGGGTAGATCTCTAGCTGTTGAATGAGGTGTGCTTTGTTAGGGATGGAGTGACACCTACAGGGCGGTAGATCTCCAGGATCAGGGTTGGGGTAACTTGGGGACCCTCTGCTGTTTGTAAAAGAATGTTTTCCATGTAAGTTGCGTTATTCTCTCTTGGTAAGAATATCAGATAAAGGTCTAAAAATGGAAAGTAAAGCACAAAAGGACCATTTTGGGCTGGCACTGAGGTGGCCAAGTTTGGCCAGAGTTTGAGAACGATGCCGAGAGGTTTCTGTTCCTCTTTTGTGCTCATGAATCACCGCCTATAGGCCCGTATCCATGGCGACTCGGGGCCCATATCCATGGCGACTCGTCTCTAACACACCCCCCTGGGTTCCCCTCCTCCTAACTGTGTGTGTTTCTGTCCGCGAGACGGGACCTCAATCTGAAACCTCACATCGCCCTCACTTTTAATCTATGATCCTCAAACCCAAACCTACGTTCAAATATAAATCCAAATTCCAACTCAAACTTTGAATCAAAGTTGAATCTCAAGGCCAAAGTCATGTTCCAACACAAAGTCAGATTCAAATAAAAACTTGTTCAAGGTCACTGTCAATATAATTTCCTTTCTTGTCAAGCTTTGTGCATGTTTAAATACATGTTTATATTTTTTATATCGATTTGTCACATGCTGTGGTGATTTTGAATGTAAGCAGTGCAGCTCTTGCATACTGTTGTATATTCTGTGTTCAGAGAAGTGTGGCTCTTCTAAGTAATTGGAAGCCTGAGGATTGCTCTGATCTTTCACAGGGTTAATGCAGGGGATGGCCTTGCTCTGTGAAGCACACATTCCACGCACAGCTCCTGGAGAAATCTTCCCATCACTCCACATGCTAATTGAACTGGAGATTGATGGGCTGCAGTGAAATAAAATAGTTTCTACTTTTGTGTGAGACAGAGACTGTAAATTAAGCTTTTGTGTGTGACATGTATATCTGCCTCCTGGAGATTTGTGTGTGTGTGTGTGTGTGTGTGTGTATGTTTGTGTGTGTGTATGTTTGTGTGTGTGTATGTGTGTGTGTATGCGTATGTGTGTGTCTGTATGTGTGTGTGTGTATGTATGTGTGTGTGTATGTGTGTGCGTGTGTGTATGTGTGCGTGTTTTTGCGTGTGTGTGTATGTGTGTGCGTGTGCGTGTGCGTATGTGTATGTGTGTGCGTGTATGTGTATGTATATGTGCATGTGTGTGTGTGTGCGTGTTTTTGTGTGTGTTTGTGTGTGTGTGTGGTGCGTGTTTTTGCGTGTATGTGTATGTGCATGTGCATGTGCGTGTGTGTGTATGTATGTGTGTGCATGTGTGTGTGTGTGTGGTGCGCAGCTCCAGCAGCATTAGTGTGATTATAGCTCCTGTATGTGTTGAGCAGAGTCACACCCTGTGGGACTGACTGTGCGCTTTGTTCATCCTCAGGACAAAGTGCTCTCTGTCTCACACTGTACTGGAATGCACAGTATTACATTATATTACTTACATTACACTCAACACTGCTGCACAGTATTACATTATATTACTTACATTACACTCAACACTGCCTATCCACTCTGCAGATGCCCCCAGTGACGGGAAAGTTCATCCCAAAAATGAGTGGAGCTACCTTATACTGTATAATGGACCATCTTTCATTTTCTTCTGCAATGCATGCTGGGAATGTTTTCAAAGCGTTGAAGCTGAACTTGAGTGGACTGGAGAACATTCATGGCCCTGTCGTCATGGCAATCAGATCTGGGAGCTCCTGGCTTTTAGGCCCCCCCCCGGGGACCCCATTACACAGACGTTCCTGGCGCTCCCACATCTGCACACACACCACGGCGTTATAATGCGGCGTTATAATGCACACTTTATTATTACCGTTCATTGCCACATATAAGCACACTTGCGTAACTAAACGCCTTTTCGATCGCCAACACAGTGTCCTCAGTCAGGATAATATGAGGCCAAAAACCTTGGAAAGTAACTTAAAATGGAAAAAAAAATTATATGCTGGTTAGATTGCATTACACACAGGTGTGAATGGAGTGAATGAAAGCCAGAGTGGGGTTTTTTTGTGGTTTTTTGTGGGTTTGGTGATGAAAACTTTGGCAAAGTGTGAAAAATATATCTAAAAATAATAATAAAGAATCACCTCACTCCAGAAGTAAAAGTAATCCAGTGTGTAACTGTGAGTGGCTCTATGCTCAGGGATCCTCACACACTTTATTTTATTTGTTTATTTATTTGGAAGGGACAATGCACATTAATGAACATACATACAGTATGTAAACATGCCGGATTATAGCAGGGATGCTAATTTCCATCCGTAGTCCCTACGGGCAATTTAGAGTCTCCAATTAGCCTAACCTGCATGTTTTTGGACTGTGGGAGGAAACCGGAGTACCCGGAGGAAACCCACGCTGACACGGAGAGAACATGCAAACTCCACACAGAAAGGCCCTCGGCCGGGATTCGAACTCGGTACCTTCTTGCTGTGAGGCGACAGTGCTAACCACTGCACCACCGTGCCGCCTTACATCCTTGGCCATTCATATAGAACCCGCTGATACAGGTGCTAGAACATTCCGCCCAGAACAGAAAAACTGACCCTGGATCAGCTTGACTGTGTAAAGATCCGAGGGTGAAAATGTGACTATGACAGGAGCTGGCATCATATATGGAGATCAATGTAATGTATGAGCCTTTTTTATTACACAGTTTGGCCATGTTTTATGCTAATAAACAAAACAAAAATAATGTATGAACTAACGGACGATAAATGCAGATCTTTACCATCTTTTCTACTGAGCATTTCTACTGTCTGAAAATCTACTCTGCCAGATGTCTATGTGTCTGTCTGTCTGTATTTTTATCTATCTGTCCAGCTCTGTCTGTCTCTATCCATCTGTCTTTCTGACTGTTTGTCTGTCAACAAAATCTACAAACAAAGTGTCCGTCTGCTCATATTTGTAGCCTAAAGCACTGAAATGAGAGAGTTCACTAACAGAGTAAGACCTTGTAGCACATGTTAGAGTAATCATGTATTTGGCAAGGTGGTGACAAATCTATGGGTGTGGAGGAAGAAGAGGAAGAACTTACAGAGAATGAGGAAGAGAAAGCAGCAGAGGAGGAAGACGCTGATCTCTGATCACGGAGAGTAAACTCTGCCAATCTGTACTGAACACGGAGAGTAAACTCTGCTCATCTGTACTGAACACAGAGAGTAAACTCTGCCCATCTGTACTGAACACGGAGAGTAAACTCTGCTCATCTGTACTGAACACAGAGTAAACTCTGCCCATCTGTACTGAACACGGAGAGTAAACTCTGCCAATCTGTACTGAACACGGAGAGTAAACTCTGCTCATCTGTACTGAACACAGAGTAAATTCTGCCCATCTGTACTGAACACGGAGAGTAAACTCTGCTCATCTGTACTGAACACGGAGAGTAAACTCTGCTCATCTGTACTGAACACGGAGAGTAAACTCTGCTCATCTGTACTGAACACGGAGAGTAAACTCTGCTCATCTGTACTGAACACGGAGAGTAAACTCTGCCAATCTGTACTGAACATGGAGAGTAAACTCTGCTCATCTGTACTGAACACGGAGAGTAAACTCTGCTCATCTGTACTGAACACGGAGAGTAAACTCTGCTCATCTGTACTGAACACGGAGAGTAAACTCTGCCAATCTGTACTGAACACGGAGAGTAAACTCTGCCAATCTGTACTGAACACGGAGAGTAAACTCTGCCAATCTGTACTGAACACGGAGAGTAAACTCTGCTCATCTGTACTGAACACAGAGACTAAACTCTGCCAATCTGTACTGAACACAGAGACTAAACTCTGCCAATCTGTACTGAACACAGAGTAAACTCTGCTCATCTGTACTGAACACAGAGAGTAAACTCTGCCAATTTGTACTGAACACGGAGAGTAAACTCTGCTCATCTGTACTGAACACAGAGAGTAAACTCTGCTCATCTGTACTGAACACGGAGAGTAAACTCTGCCAATCTGTACTGAACACGGAGAGTAAACTCTGCCAATCTGTACTGAACACGGAGAGTAAACTCTGCTCATCTGTACTGAACACAGAGAGTAAACTCTGCCAATCTGTACTGAACACAGAGAGTAAACTCTGCCAATCTGTACTGAACACAGAGAGTAAACTCTGCTCATCTGTACTGAACACAGAGAGTAAACTCTGCTCATCTGTACTGAACACGGAGAGTAAACTCTGCTCATCTGTACTGAACACAGAGAGTAAACTCTGCCAATCTGTACTGAACACAGAGAGTAAACTCTGCTCATCTGTACTGAACACAGAGAGTAAACTCTGCTCATCTGTACTGAACACAGAGAGTAAACTCTGCTCATCTGTACTGAACACGGAGAGTAAACTCTGCTCATCTGTACTGAACACAGAGAGTAAACTCTGCTCATCTGTACTGAACACAGAGAGTAAACTCTGCTCATCTGTACTGAACACGGAGAGTAAACTCTGCTCATCTGTACTGAACACAGAGAGTAAACTCTGCCAATCTGTACTGAACACAGAGAGTAAACTCTGCCAATCTGTACTGAACACAGAGAGTAAACTCTGCTCATCTGTACTGAACACAGAGAGTAAACTCTGCTCATCTGTACTGAACACGGAGAGTAAACTCTGCTCATCTGTACTGAACACAGAGAGTAAACTCTGCCAATCTGTACTGAACACAGAGAGTAAACTCTGCTCATCTGTACTGAACACGGAGAGTAAACTCTGCTCATCTGTACTGAACACAGAGTAAACTCTGCCAATCTGTACTGAACACAGAGAGTAAACTCTGCTCATCTGTACTGAACACAGAGAGTAAACTCTGCTCATCTGTACTGAACACGGAGAGTAAACTCTGCTCATCTGTACTGAACACAGAGAGTAAACTCTGCCAATCTGTACTGAACACAGAGTAAACTCTGCCCATTTGTACTGAACACAGAGAGTAAACTCTGCCAATCTGTACTGAACACGGAGAGTAAACTCTGCTCATCTGTACTGAACACAGAGAGTAAACTCTGCCAATCTGTACTGAACACAGAGAGTAAACTCTGCTCATCTGTACTGAACACAGAGTAAACTCTGCTCATCTGTACTGAACACAGAGAGTAAACTCTGCTCATCTGTACTGAACACAGAGAGTAAACTCTGCTCATCTGTATTGAACACAGAGTAAACTCTGCCAATCTGTACTGAACACAGAGAGTAAACTCTGCTCATCTGTATTGAACACAGAGTAAACTCTGCTCATCTGTACTGAACACAGAGAGTAAACTCTGCTCATCTGTACTGAACACAGAGAGTAAACTCTGCTCATCTGTACTGAACACGGAGAGTAAACTCTGCCAATCTGTACTGAACACGGAGAGTAAACTCTGCCAATCTGTACTGAACACAGAGAGTAAACTCTGCCAATCTGTACTGAACACAGAGAGTAAACTCTGCTCATCTGTACTGAACACAGAGAGTAAACTCTCCTCATCTGTACTGAACACGGAGAGTAAACTCTCTCAATCTGTTCTAGATTAAGCCCCCGAATGAGGGTTTACAGTGGTGATGCCATTTCCTGGTCTGTTCTGATTCACAAATACAGTACATGCATTATGTGAGATATCACATAACCAGCCCAGTACAGGGAGAAGAAGCTAAATGTGGGTTTGGCCAGAAGGCCAGAAGGCCAAGGCAGAGAAGGTTTCTGCCCAGAGAAAGGGGCCATGAGGGGCAGCTGAAGAGGGGGGGGGGGGGGTCTTTGTGTTACCCATGCTCCTCCCTCAGGGTCTGCAGTTCAGAAAGAAAAGGAGACACAGGATAGCGGACATTATTCTGTTGCCACGGCAACCGGGACGGGTGATGTTGTCATGGACTCAGGCTTTAAGGAACAGGCGATGTATCGAGATGCCTGGGCAACCCTGAGAGGAATTCTAAGAGAGAGAGAGGGGGGGGGGCTGTGTTTTGTTAGAGGGGGAATGTACTTCTCTATTTCGTCTTCTCCTTTTTTTCCATTTTGTTTTACAAATCTTTATAATTAATTTAAAATTATAATCTTCTTTTTCATCTCTTTCATCCTTCTCTTTTTTTCTTTCACAGTTATATATACTGTGTAGGATTGTGGTGCCAGCTCTGTTAACACAGTTATATATACTGTGTAGGATTGTGGTGCCAGCTCTGTTAACACAGTTATATATACTGTATGGGATTGTGGTGCCAGCTCTGTTAACACAGTTATATATACTGTGTAGGATTGTGGTGCCAGCTCTGTTAACACAGTTATATATACTGTGTAGGATTGTGGTGCCAGCTCTGTTAACACAGTTATATATACTGTGTAGGATTGTGGTGCCAGCTCTGTTAACACAGTTATATATACTGTATGGGATTGTGGTGCCAGCTCTGTTAACACAGTTATATATACTGTATAGGATTGTGGTACCAGCTCTGTTAACAGTTATATATACTGTATAGGATTGTGGTGCCAGCTCTGTTAACACAGTTATATATACTGTGTAGGATTGTGGTGCCAGCTCTGTTAACAGTTATATATACTGTATGGGATTGTGGTGCCAGCTCTGTTAACAGTTATATATACTGTGTAGGATTGTGGTGCCAGCTCTGTTAACACAGTTATATATACTGTGTAGGATTGTGGTGCCAGCTCTGTTAACAGTTATATATACTGTATGGGATTGTGGTGCCAGCTCTGTTAACACAGTTATATATACTGTATAGGATTGTGGTGCCAGCTCTGTTAACACAGTTATATATACTGTATAGGATTGTGGTACCAGCTCTGTTAACAGTTATATATACTGTATAGGATTGTGGTGCCAGCTCTGTTAACACAGTTATATATACTGTATAGGATTGTGGTGCCAGCTCTGTTAACACAGTTATATATACTGTATAGGATTGTGGTGCCAGCTCTGTTAACAGTTATATATACTGTATGGGATTGTGGTGCCAGCTCTGTTAACACAGTTATATATACTGTATAAGATTGTGGTGCCAGCTCTGTTAACACAGTTATATATACTGTATAGGATTGTGGTACCAGCTCTGTTAACAGTTATATATACTGTATAGGATTGTGGAACCAGCTCTGTTAACACAGTTATATATACTGTATAGATTTGTGGTGCCAGCTCTGTTAACACAGTTATATGTACTGTATAGGATTGTGGTGCCAGCTCTGTAGAATACTATTATATGTACTAGTGTATTAGTGCTAATTTCTTAATAATTATATGCAGAATAGAGAGCTATGGCACCCTACTAGCACTGATGAGAGAACGTGTCTGTTCTGGGTACCCCTGAGTCAGTGTAATGAGATTAATATTGGCTGGGCTGTGCTGAGATGTTTTCTCTGCCAGTTTTAGTATTAGTGTGTGAGAGCCAACAGCACCACGGGCTCTCTGATTCAACTAATGTGTCGGTTTACACACGCACGCAGGCACGCACGCACACAAATGAGAGACTACAATCTCACTACAACTTCCTAGAACCTTTTTCCATTGACTTGTGCCGTAGCATGTCTATCTTGTCATTTCCTCCACCATCTTTGGAGGGACCACACAGTCACCAAGGATCACTCATTACACAATAGCTCATCTGCTGCAGCCAGCTGGAGAGAGCAGTACTGCCTGACGCCCGCCTGCCCTTCACCGTATCAGAGACCGTTTCTGTTGATAAAGCCTGATAAACATCCTCTATCTAACCACCAAGACCGCAGAGACATCACAAAGATAGCATTCAGCAGCTCTCTGTAACAAAACCAGCTTTTTGTGCCGTTTACAGCAGCGTATGTGCTGGCCACTGTCGCTCAGAACTTCACAAAGCCGTCCTCTCATTCCCTAGCACCACACCCACTGCTGCCCAAGCCCTCCGGATTCTGAATTCTGTTTGGTGTTACTCATAAAGAGAGAGACTGAAAAAGACAATGCAACGCAGAAAGACCACTGACACTGTGGAGGGGGTGCCAAAATGTCCAGACAGGGCTGTTACGTGACAAGACTTTCTAATGACAGCTGAAAAACTTCTGTGCCAGAGAGAGAGCGAGAGAGAGAGAGAGAGAAAGAGAGAAAGAAAGAGAGAGAGAGAGAGAGAGAGAGAGAGAGAGAGAGAGAGAGAGAGAGAGAGAGAGAGAGAGAGAGAGAGAGTGCTGAGGCAGTAATTAAGGTGAATGGGGGGCTCAGGAAGTTAGATTTTTTATTTCCACATCATGTGCTTATCACCAGGCCTGTGACTGCCAGAGGATATCACTGTGGTAACACGCACACACACACACGCACCCACACACAAACATTACATACGCATGCACATACATACACAAATACGCCTGTCTTTCATACCAGATACACACAAGCATCCCCAAGCTGTCATACAGCACGTAATGTTTATGAAACACTCGTATTTTCTACCACTACATCACATTTCAGTTTTAGCATTACACTAACATTGGTATATTGTGTAAACACATAAATGTAGGCCTACTTAAGACCGGCTTTCCCACCCCTACCGCAGGTCAAGCTCCCAGTACCATTAAATTAACAAAGCCATTTATTGACAGTGGTAGAGAGGTAAAACCACTCCCACAGAAAGAGGTGTTTTTTGGGGTGATCACTGGAGTATATATAGATATAAAGTGAGGGATGGGAAGTAGAATGAAGAGCCAGACGCCGGAAGCCACTTTAGTGTCTCATCTGTGAATTAATGCTGCCCCCTGCTGGCGCAGTAATAAACTACAGATACAACCGTATATTCTTATTACCATAGAAAGTGATTCAGTATTACCATCCTGTAGGGCGATGAATTATGGGAGATATATTTATACAGCAGTATTATGTTATGAGAGATTTAGCAAAAAATGTTCCTGGTAAAAACTATTATCTTCTCTGTCTGGAACAACACCTGCAGGACAGGTACCATAGAACCAGAAACCACTCAGACTCATTTCGTGTTAGCAATTTTGCGCACCAGATTATTAGTGTATTACTGTCATTGCTTGCAAATGTCTACATACATTGACTGAATATCTAAATAAATTTTCAGCAATTTACGTTTTCAATTACTGTGTCAAATCATCAGAGTGCATTTTAATCAGTCACCACCACGAGCAAAATGGACATTAGTAAGCTTTAGGGCAAACAAAATTAATATTAGGCTACTGCCATTGTAAAATGTAACCTTTCGGAAACTCCACTAAATTAGATGCCATCTGGCTATTTAGGACTGCGATAAATGGATAGCGCATTTCAAGGGAGCCAAAGGTTTGATAGCAATTCGGGTTTAAAAAATTCATAAAGATAGCGACGACACACACTCACACTCCAGCCATTTCGATTTGTAAATAATCAATGAGAAAATAAGACAGGGTCGGGTCTCGTATAACCAGACAATAGAAAACACGCAAACGTATATAAAAACGTACAACGTATATCCTTGAAACTTGTTAAACACGAAAAATAACTCCTTAACCAGAAAAAGTCAAACTGCTGGTTGATCCAAGAATTTAGTAAAAGAGGCGCGCGTCTTGTGACGTCTAGCGGTGCGGTGACGACACAGGCAGAGAATTAATATAAAGGAACTACAGCCAGCGACAGGGGAACAAGGAGAAAACGAATAGGCGTCCAAATAAGCGTTTTTGTGGGCTTCTGAATTCATAAGTCTACGCTTTGCTACACTGGCCCAAGCTCTTTAAATGTGATAAGGGAGTACAATAGTGCCTTCACACGCAAGTGTGCTGGCTGGACTGTAGCAAGTTGCCTAACATGTCTCACAGCACGTACAATAAACTCTGGATAACGGCACAGGTGCAACTGCACCACCTACTGGCTGAAGAGCGCAGTTTGCAAGCACTGCCCCCCGAGGCCAGCAAGAGGACTTTTTTTCAGCAGCTGAGCACCTTCTACGTGCTGTATGTGTGTATCTTCCGGCAGCTGGAGGAAGCCTACGACCAGGTCATCCACGCACAGAAGAGGCGCCTGATCCGCGAAATGCTGGAGGGCGTGATGGGCCGCCTGCTGGAGCTGAAGACAGCCATGACGACGGGAGACGCGTCCGAGTTCCACTACATGGACGATATCATGCAGGACCTGAAGCTGACGCCGGCGGACGTGGAGATCCCCGTGCCGCGCCACTTCCTGGGTGAACGAGTCGCCGAGCTGCAGGAGAGGGAGTCGACGCTACGCACAGCGCTGGGCCTGGAGAGGGTGGGGAGGTCAGGCAGGGCGGAAGAGCGGGCGGCCCTCGAGCAGCGGGAAGGGGCACGGCCCATGAAGCGCGACAGAGCAGTCCGCATCCTGCAGGTGTCAGAGAGGGCTAGGCAGGGCCGGGCGCGGGCGGAGTTTGTGAGGAAGGTGAAGAGCGACGAGGAGGCGATGCAGAGGAGGAGGGAGAGATCCAGGGCCATAGAGGCCAGCTCTAGGGAGAGCTCTGTGCTGTGCATCCAGAGGGTATGGAGGGGATACCTGCAGAGAAAGAGGACCAGGATGGAGAGGGACAGCGAGATGGTTCTGCTTGGCATGGCCACGCCAGGGCACTGCGACGCGTCCACTTTGCCGCCCAGCGTCGCGGTCATCACGGCAGCCGCTAACGAGGCACGCAGGCGGCAGAGGCGCGACCGGAACGAGGCGAAGTACCAGGAGGCGGTCGCCGCGGCGACCCAGGCCATAAGGGACGCGGAACTGCGCCACATGAAGGAGGAGGCGAAGGATCAGATCCGCCAGTGGATCTCGGAGTGCCGCGATGCCACGGGGGCTCTGCCAGAATATCCGGAGGAAGAGGAAGGCGGGTCGGCCGTGATCTTCGCCAAAGACGTTCCCGAGCACATGCAGCAGGAGCTGGGAAGCGTGGCGGAGCGCGAGGCGGAGCCGGAGGCCGCTAAAGATGACGACGGCGAGGAGCAGGGCTTCAAGATGCCGCCGTCAAAGTTCCTGCCGGGCTTAGAGGCCGCTCAAAAAACCTTTGTGGCATTCTGGCGGAACCGGGAGCGGCCCGACAGCCCCGCCCAGAGTCACGACGCAGAGCTCGTCAAGGAGGAGAAAAGGAAGGATGTTGAGGAGGAGGCCAGGCAGCAGGTGGACGAGCTGATGAGAGAGGAACTGGCAAACCTGAAGCTGGCTATGGGGGTGGACGCAGGAGGAGGGAAGGCAAAAGGCAAAGGTAAGGGCAAGGGTAAGGACAAGAAAGGGAAGAAGGACAAAGACCTGACGGCACACAGGAGCGTGCAGTCTCTGTACCAGGAGCTGGCGGAAGAGGGGCTGCTCAAGCAGGCGGACGCCGTCAAGCTCGGGGATTACCTGGGCTCCTTCTGCTACCTGGGGACGACCCTGCAGCAAACCGGCGTCGAGCCAATGCCGTCCGCGGCCGACGTGCGACAGCTCATCACTCTCAACGCCGTCATACCGCTGGGCTCTCAGGCCGTCAACGAGAAAGCCCTTGTGGCCAAGGCCATCCTCCTCGTGGGGCCCACAGGCGTGGGCAAGAGGATGCTGGTCCACGCCATCTGCCAGGAGACGGGAGCCAACCTCTTCGACCTCTCTCCTCTCAACCTAGCCGGCAAGTACCCCGGTAAGAGCGGGCTCCAGATGATGCTGCACATGGTGTTCAAGGTGGCCAAGCTGATGCAGCCCTCTGTGATCTGGATCAGCGGCGCCGAGAAGATGTTCTACAAGAAGGTTCCCAAGGAGGAGAAGGACGCGGACCCCAAGCGGCTGAAGAAGGACCTTCCCAAGTTCCTCAAGTCGGTCGCAGAGGACCGCGTCATTGTGGTGGGGACGGCGCGGGACCCCGCCAGCGCCGACCTCAAGTCCCTCCTCAAGATGTACGGCCAGGTGTACCTGCTGCCGCGGCCCGACTACGCCTCGCGACACCTGCTCTGGAGGCGGTATATCGAGACGGCCGGCGGCGAGGTGACCAAAGCCCTGAGCGTGGGCTGCCTGGCCAGGCTGTCGGACGGGTACACACCGGGCCAGATAGCGCAGATGGTCCGGATGGTTCTGACGGAGACCCGACTGCAGCAGCTGCACGCCAGGCCCCTGGTGGCGGCCGAATTTGCACCCTCCCTGGCTAAGGTGGAGCCCGTGACCCAGAACGAGGAGGAGCTGAAGACCTGGTTTGACAAAACGCCGCAGGGGAAGGCACGGAGCGAAGCTGCCGCCGACCAGGACGGAATAGAGAGCGCGGAGACAACAAACAACAAAAAATAAAATATTTACAGGCCTTGCTGCACCTATTTTTAGAGAGCATGTGAACAGATAGCAGATCATTGGTGAATCTTCTCAGATGACTGCTGATGGTGTAAAAACACTCACTGCAGATCTATCAGAGATTAAAGTAATACAATTCACCAACTCAACTCTTGTTCACCTGAGAATGTTGCATGTTTTTGAGGATTTTAAACAAGGAAAAAAATGTTTTTGTTAAAATGACACAAATCTTCTGTGAAACCTCACCTGTACTTGAGGTACAAATATAATTATGGGTTTCCTCCCCTCTCTATGTTTATTTAATTTTAGAAACTAGCCATAGCTAAGGAAAGTTTATTTAAAAGTTTCTAACCCATCCAATTAAACCATTGCACAATGTATCAATTGTATCAAATAAACAAATAAAAAATTAACAAATGGTAAAAGCTGTGCTTAAAAATAGTTAAAGTTCTTAATTCAATCAAGCAGCAAAGTACAATAATGCAATTCCACTGAATAGAGGTTTAATCTGATATTTGTTGATATATACTGTATCTCTCCTGCGCTCTTTCTTTCTCTCCATCCCTCTTTCTCCATCCTCCCTCTACCCCCTTCTCTCTCTTCCTCAAACCTGTGCTTTCCCACACACGTAGCTGTACAGACAGAACACACAATCAAACTTTAAAATGGCAGACGTAAGAACACAGCTTTATTGTATCATACACACTGATAATACCGTGGTGAAAACAGATATTTTGGGCTGAGCAGCGCTTAAAGAAGTCAATGCACTTTTTCTCAGTTGAAAATATACAAACCGCCATACTGGATCACATTAGATCAGACGTACAGCTAAGGAAACTAAGCTTTGAGTTAAGATGGAGAAAATACAGAATTATACAACCAGGCCAAGGCAGAGCTTCCCTCCTGGAAACACAGGAGATGCTGCTTGTTGGAACCCCCCCCCCGAAGTTCGGTATTTAGCATTATAAGCCATGTTAAAAGGTTATTTACGATCATATACAACGGTCCATATCAACATTTTGACAAACTTTGCAGTCGTGAGATATATTTACTGTTTAAAGATTTATAGAACTATTTTCGGTCGCCGTACAGCCATACGTTTGTAAACTTGCGTTTGAAATTTTGGGAGGCCTTGGCTGAGTTTGAATTCTACCGTAGAAGAAGAAGAGCCGCCTCCGGGTCACCAGGTCGGGGTTTGCTTTGCAGCTAGTACGAACTCTTCAAAAGGATCCATTTTGCTAAATTAGTGTACAATTATGCGACTGATTCCTTCACTGCGAGCGCACAAGACCGCTAGTGAGCAACAGAAAACTACAAACATTCAAAACAATTAGTAAGTTTCTGGTTTCCGGCTGCGGATGTATCTATCTAAACCTCCGTTGGTGTCTATACAAGTCAATGGATTTAATAAAATGATCAATAAAACCCGATATGAAGCATACTTTGTGACGATTTTTGTGTCAGAACATCAACAGACACCAGTGACCACTCTGTGAGTTTCACGTCTTTGAAAACGCGAGTTTATGGTGTTTTCTATATGCCCGTCCAGATCCATTGTCTAAGTTAGCTGTGACATGAGCAATAAACTCTTATCTCAAGACTGCAAAGTTTGTCAAAATGTTGATATGGACCCTTGTATATGATCGTAAATAACCTTGTAACAGGGCATATAATGCTAAATACAGAACTTCTCCTTTAAAAACTACCCCCATTTTCTTTTTATTTGTTTGTTTGCTAAAAACTGAAAAGAAGTTAAAACGTTTTCTCATTTATGTCTTCCGGGGGACCTTGTCACCCAACGGAACCTCATCCATCAGTTTCTGTGGAGGGGAAAGAAAAAGAAGCACAGAGACAAAAAAAAGATTAAACGGTGACTAAGAGTTTTTAAAAGAACAACCAAACAATCAGAAAGAAGGCCCGCCTCTGCCACCTCAAGATGGCCGAGATGGCCGTACCCTTAGTAGCCGAGAGTAGTACGCCCTGTCATCTTCGCCATCCCCTCGCCGGTCGTCCACTTGGTATCTCCTGCAGGCCACAGCCACTTCATTGGTTGTGAAGAGAGGGGCGGGGTCTATGGAGTGTCCGTTGATGAGGCTGACCAGGTACTCCCTGTAGTGTTTGCTGGAACAACAAGATTATTTTAGTAATCAGATTTTAAAATAACATCAGTGGTGGCAGGGTCACATAGGGGTCGGTGCGGGGTCATAGTGCGATTGAGGCAGGGTGTGGTGGGGGTCAGAGGTCACTCACTCGCAGAGTCCGGCTTGCCCAGGCTGGGTCTGAACTCCACAGGGCGAGTCCACCTGCCGTCCCCCCTCCTCCTTCTGCTCCATCACTCCACACAGCCCTGAGAGAGAGAAAGAGAGGGGGAAAGAAAGAGGGAGAGAGAGAAAGAGAGAGCGAGAAAAGGCATGGGAATGCATGTCACAATGACAGACAGACAGACAGACAGACTGACAGTCAGACAGTCAGACAGACAGACAGACAGACTCACCGGCCTGTGTCCCATGTGGTGGATCAACACCATTCTTCTGCAAAAGAGACATGAGAAAAACAATCATTGCTCACAGAAAAGTCAAAGGTCTGTGTGTGTGTGTGTGTGTGCGAGAGAGAGTAACTACAGCAGCGTTTAAGGTTGTGCTCGTCTGAGTATGTGTAAGCATGTGTTAGTATAAGTGCATACAGTCATGTGAAAAAGTAAGTACACCCTCAAACGGTAGTCAGTTTTTTTGACATATCTGGACACAAGTTTATTTTATTTTAATTTCAACCATATTGATTGATTAAGGTAAACTAATGCAGCACATGATGCTAAAGAGGTAGACTTTGGAATAAATTCCTCATGAGGAAAAAGCAAGTACACCTCTACCTTTACTATCAAATATATTGATTAAAATTTATGTCTGGTGCACAAAACAGGTGTAAATGATTGTCCAATTATTAGATAAGAATTTTGAAGTTGCTTTTTGCTTATATAAAAACAGACAATTGGTCTGGTTTGGACCTAACCATCGAGGTGTGTGCTAACATATTATGCCTAGGTCAAAAGAGCTAGCCTGAGTCTGGGAGGGGTTACAAAGCCATTTCAAAGCAGTTTAAAGTACATCATTCAGCTGTTCCACGCATCATATCCTAAGGGAGAAAATTGCACATCACCGCAAATTTACGCAGGACAGGCCGTCCCACCAAATTCACCACAAGAGCTGACCGAAAGATGCTCCTAGAAGTCTCCAAAACCCCAAGGGTAACATCTAAGGACCTACAGGCTTCACTTGCCACAGTTAACGTGAAAGAGTCAACAATCAGAAATAAATTGCACAAACTTGGCCTACATGGAAGGATAGAAAGGAAGAAGCCCCTGCTCTCCAAAAAGAATATAAAAGCACGACTGAACTTTGCTAAACAACATCTGGATAAAGTTCAAAACTACTGGGAAAATGTACTCTGGACTGATGAGTCAAAGTTGGAGTTGTTTGGGCGCAATGCAAAACGTCATGCAACACTGCCTTTGAGCAGAAGCACCTCATTCCAACAGTGAAGCATGGTGGAGGGGGCGTTATGGTTTGGGACTGCTTTGCTGCCTCAGGGACTGGTAAACTTACCACAATAGATTCAACCATGAATTCAACTTTATACCAGACCGTTCTTGAGGAGAATGTGAGGCCATCAGTTCAGATGCTGAAGCTGAAAAGGTTCCTGGATCCTCCAACAGGAGAATTACCCTACTTGAAGGGGGGGGGGGGCTTGCACTCAAGGAAGCCTCTAACATCACACAATTAAAGCAGTACTGCACAGAGGAATGGCTGAAAATTCCTCCCAGTCCATGTAAGAGACTTATAGTCAATTACAAGAAACGCATAGAAGAGGTT
>CM040395.1:3716463-3786463 GCA_022702515.1 Ilyophis sp. 1 JC-2022 | reverse complement strand
AGCGAATTACACAGCATTACTTTTGCATTTATACATAGTATCCATTAATACAGCTGGATATATACTGAAGCAATGCAGGTGAAGTACCTTGCTCAAGGGTACAACGGCAGTGTCCGACCCGGGAATCGAACCTGCAACCTTTCGGTTACAAACCCAGTTCCTTAACCATTATACCACACTGCCGCCCTATAATATAAATACGGATGTCAAATGCACGCACACACATATGCATAAACACACACACACACACAAACAGTGCTGTCGTACCTTGCTGTGGGGAAATACAGACAGGCAGATGGGGCACTCCTTGGCAAGGACCCGCCGGATAAAGTCTCGGTCATGTGACTCTCTGACCGCCTGCAGCACATCCTCCAGAGTGTACTGGGCCCCTGGACTCTGCAGCAGCGACAGAGCCAGCTCACAGCGCCCCCAACTGGGCAACTCATATACTGCAAGCAGTCTCCTGCAGACCCTCTGAGAGAGAGAGAGAGAGAGAGAGAGAGAGAGAGAGAGAGAAATTTGTTTATCAAGCAAATAAAGCAAACTAAAATAGAAAATTAAGAAACTCACAAAATATTTTTAATGTCCACCGTTTACGCATGTAGAGATGTAGTTTACACACAGATACTGAAACACAAAAATGCACACATACGCATACATATGCAAACACACACACACTCACACATACTGACACAGACGCATACACACACACATGCACACATACACACACACAGAAACACAAATGCACATATACACACACACAAGCAAACACATGCATGAACACACACACATTCACATACACTTAAACATATATACACACACACACGCACACACTCTGTATCATCAGACCTGTTTGTCGGGGCTGGTGATGTCGATGCAAGGCTCAGGCTGATCACTCCAGATGCGCTGGTGAAAGGGCTCCAGTAGGGGGCGCTGCAGGAGGGACAGTGCACCCCGAACCTCGCCCCCACTCAGCCGCAGCGCCTCCTCACACCTCCCCACCTCACTGAACCCCAGCGAGCACAACTCCTTCACCTGAGAGACAGAGACAACTCTTTCACCTGAGAGAGACAACTATTTCACCTGAGAGAGATAAACTATTTCACCTGAGAGAGAGAGACAACTCTTTCACCTGAGAGAGACAACTCATACACCTGTGTCTGTGTGAGAGAGTGAGTGAGAGAGCGATATATATATATATATATATACAGGTGCAGCTCAAAAAATTTGAATATCGTGAAAAAGTTCAATATTTTTTGTCACTCATTTCAGTATTACCTAGGCTAAGGAGAAAAAGAACTGGACTGTTGCTCAGTGGTCCAAAGTCCTCTTTTCAGATTAAAGTAAATTTTGCATTTCATTTGGAATTTCATTCACCTGTATATATAGAGATAGAGAGAGAGAGAGAGAGAGACAACTCCTTCACCTGAGAGAGACTAAACTCCCTTAACTGAGAGAGAGCCTAAACTTCCTTACCTGAGAGAGGCTACTCACACACACACAGACCTGAGAGAGACTACTCACACACACACAGACCTGAGAGAGGCTACTCACACACACACAGACCTGAGAGAGGCTACTCACACACACACAGACCTGAGAGAGGCTACTCACACACACACAGACCTGAGAGAGGCTACTCACACACACACACACCTGAGAGAGAGCTACTCACACACACACAGACCTGAGAGAGGCTACTCACACACACACAGACCTGAGAGAGACTACTCACACACACACAGACCTGAGAGAGGCTACTCACACACACACAGACCTGAGAGAGGCTACTCACACACACACAGACCTGAGAGAGACTACTCACACACACACAGACCTGAGAGAGGCTACTCACACACACACAGACCTGAGAGAGGCTACTCACACACACACAGACCTGAGAGAGGCTACTCACACACACACAGACCTGAGAGAGGCTACTCACACACACACAGACCTGAGAGAGGCTACTCACACACACACAGACCTGAGAGAGGCTACTCACACACACACAGACCTGAGAGAGGCTACTCACACACACACAGACCTGAGAGAGGCTACTCACACACACACAGACCTGAGAGAGGCTACTCACACACACACAGACCTGAGAGAGGCTACTCACACACACACAGACCTGAGAGAGGCTACTCACACACACACAGACCTGAGAGAGACTACTCACACACACACAGACCTGAGAGAGGCTACTCACACACACACAGACCTGAGAGAGGCTACTCACACACACACAGACCTGAGAGAGGCTACTCACACACACACAGACCTGAGAGAGGCTACTCACACACACACAGACCTGAGAGAGACTACTCACACACACACAGACCTGAGAGAGGCTACTCACACACACACACACCTGAGAGAGACTACTCACACACACACAGACCTGAGAGAGGCTACTCACACACACACAGACCTGAGAGAGGCTACTCACACACACACAGACCTGAGAGAGGCTACTCACACACACACAGACCTGAGAGAGGCTACTCACACACACACAGACCTGAGAGAGGCTACTCACACACACACAGACCTGAGAGAGGCTACTCACACACACACAGAAAGACACACTAAGACCCAACACTAATGAACACAGAGACACACAGAGACTGTGGCACTGCAAGAGGCCCAAACACACAGACAATGAGAGGAATGGATAGACACATAAACAGAGTCACGTAAACACAGCTAGAAACACAGTCAGAGCTAAACCTTTACACCGTTCCGTCTGTCAGTCTGTCTGTCTGTCTGTGGCTCACCTTGACGTGCCGGTCCCTCAGCACGTGCGCCACCGCTCGCTCAGTGTCGCCCCCTGCTGACAGCCACGCCTGCTTGGCCTCTGCTCGGGACAGCCTCACGGCCCCGCCCGGCTGCCCGCCCGCGGGCTCCACCGTCCCAGAATGCACCGTTCTGTAGTCCTGCCGGACCGAGGCGGCCATGGCGCAGATCTCGTCCAACAGGTGGGGGAGCTCGGATTTCAGCCAATCGCAGGGGGCCACAGCGTCGCCCCCGGAAACGCGCATGCTTGTGTAGACCTCCTCCGGGCTCACTCCCTTCTTCTCTCCCTCCTGATGGAGAGAAAGAAAGAGGTACAGAAAGAAAGATTGAGGGAGACATAAGTAATACAGACAGTAATGGCAGTGAGGTATTATGGGTAAGGAACTGAGCTTGTAACCAAATGGTTGCTGGTTCGATTCCCTGGTAGGACACTGCCGTTATACCCTTGAGCAAGGTACTTCACAACTCTTCTCAAGAGTTAACTCAAATAAATTATAAAAGAGGAAAAAAACAAGACAAGAAAACCTGGATGTCGTCCAAGTGAAAGCCGACTAATCTAAACATTACAGGAAAGAAAGGCATATGAATGAGAAAAGATATTAATTATCAATATTGAAACTCCACCCACTCTGATCAGCTGGATCAGCCTCTGCCCCTCCTCTCTCATCAGCTTCTGTCTCTTCAAATCAGGGTCCTCCGTGGGCGGGGCTTGAGGCTTGAGTGGCGGCGGAGGCGCCTCTTTGATTGGCGATGGCGGGAGTTTAGCGGACGCTGGGGTGGGGTCTGGGCGAGGCAGGTCACACACTTCACAGACAGAGGACGAGAAGGCGGAATTGGCGTAGGTGCAGAACTGACACACCCACTGAGTGAGTGAGAGAGCGAGAGAGAGAGAGAGAGAGTATAATTAATGTTAAAATTCAGGTTACTATTCATTCATTGTGACTTTGGTTTAACATCGTTTACTGCGGCACATTACTGGCTTTGGCAATACAGGATGCAATGCATTGTCATGCCAGTAAACCAAATCAAAACATGATCAAAATCCGGTTCTGGTCTCCCTAACACTGAAACCGGAACATTCCAATCCCACTCATCTTTTGAAAACTTATTAAGGTTTGTGACCAAGTACAATACTGAGAAAATACACAATCTGTACTGTAACACAGAACTGGTCCCAAACATAACCTCCTGTAGTTAACAGAACTGGTTCCAAACAGAACCTCTTGTAGTTAACAGAACTGGTCCCAAACAGAACCTCCTGTAGTTAAGCAGCAGTATGAGAGGAGGGAACAGAGGAGCAGGCTATCTGGTAAGTCTAAAGAAGCTTTGCTGAAAAATGTAATAGGAGTATAGCCTCAGTCCAGAGGTGTAAAATCCAGGTTCAAAAAGTAAAAATACTTCCCAGTATTTTGTTCCAGTCACCTGGATTTGCTCATTTGCACAATTCTTCAGCCAGGAGGCAAAACTAATGAGTGAAATCAGCTCAGTTTATGGGTGGAAGAAACACATGGCAGGACTTTTACTTTCTGACCCCTGGATTTCACACCGCTGATGTCTACCATAAGCCCGGCGAAGGTGCCGCTGAGTGATACACCCGCACTCTTTTCCGCACATAGCCAAAATATTGAAACCAACTCAGTAAAAGGCCGAGGCACATAGGCACAGAGGCAGTAACCCATGCTGATTCACGTATAAACTGTGACACGGGGAAGTGGGTGAACAGCGAGAGGAGGCGTGTGTTAAATACATCACCCCTCCGTGACCCGCCCCTCTGTGAATCTGACCACACACGCGCACATCCCTGCTCCAGAGAGCCCTGTCTCTGGCAGTAAAGCCAGAGTTTTAGGAGTGATAAGAGCCCACTGTTGTCTCAGTTAGAGGCCCAGTGTACGGACACGCCCTTCTACCTGTGTCCCAGCGTTCCGGGGCAGGTCCGGCGTGGGCGGGGCGGGGCGCACAGGCGTGGGAGGGGGGCGTGTGGCCAGGCGGGGGCGCTCACACACCTCACACAGAATACTGCTGCCCGCATTCACAACCGTGCAGCTTCTACACTGCCACTCTGAGAGAGAGAGAGAGAGAGAGAGAGAGAGACATTAACACTACACTGAGAGAGAGAGAGAGAGAGAGACATTAACACTACACTGAGAGAGAGAGAGAGAGAGACATTAACACTACACTGAGAGAGAGAGAGAGAGAGAGAGACATTAACACTACACTGAGAGAGAGAGACATTAACACTACACTGAGAGAGAGAGACAGAGAGAGAGACATTAACACTGCACTGAGAGAGAGAGAGAGAGAGAGAGAGAGAGAGAGACATTAACACTACACTGAGAGAGAGAGAGACATTAACACTGCACTGAGAGAGAGAGAGACATTAACACTGCACTGAGAGAGAGAGACAGAGAGAGAGACATTAACACTGCACTGAGAGAGAGAGACATTAACACTGCACTGAGAGAGAGAGAGAGAGAGAGAGAGACATTATCACTGCACTGAGAGAGAGAGAGAGAGAGAGAGAGACATTAACACTACACTGAGAGAGAGAGACAGAAACACTGCACTGAGAGAGAGAGAGAGAGAGAGAGAGAGAGACATTAACACTGCACTGAGAGAGAGAGAGAGAGAGAGAGAGAGAGACATTAACACTACACTGAGAGAGAGAGAGAGAGAGAGAGACATTAACACTACACTGAGAGAGAGAGACATTAACACTGCACTGAGAGAGAGAGAGAGAGAGAGAGAGAGAGAGAGAGACATTAACACTGCACTGAGAGAGAGAGACATTAACACTGCACCGAGAGAGAGAGAGAGAGAGAGAGAGAGAGAGAGAGAGAGAGAGACATTAACACTGCACTGAGAGAGAGAGAGAGAGAGAGAGAGACATTAACACTACACTGAGAGAGAGAGACATTAACACTGCACTGAGAGAGAGAGAGACATTAACACTGCACTGAGAGAGAGAGAGAGAGAGAGAGACATTAACACTGCACTGAGAGAGAGAGAGAGAGAGAGAGACATTAACACTGCACTGAGAGAGAGAGAGAGAGAGAGAGAGAGAGTGAGAGAGAGAGAAAGAGAGAGAGCGAGAGAGAGAGAAAGAGACATTAACACTGCACTGAGAGAGAGAGTACAGACTCAGTGAGCACAGCCTAGCAATAGAAACCGGCCGCCACCGGCAGACTTGGCTGCCCCGAGAAGAGAGGCTGTGCTCCCACTGCAGTCAAAAACAAATTGAAACAGAGCTGCACTTCCTCACCCAATGTGAAAAATACAAAGAAATTAGAGAATATCTCTTTCCAAAATTTAAATCAATACAACAAAACTTCCCAATCCTACCTGAGACCCAATTATTACACAATATGTGGCTACCTGCCACAGGAAGAGGGACAGCAGTGACCCCTAACCCCCCCACCAATTAATATATATTTGTTTTAAATGATATAACATATTTGTATTATATATTATGTTTAATTAATAATTATATAATACTGTATATTTATATTATATATTATATTTAATTATATAACATATATAACATATTATTTATCTAATAATATAATTATTTGTAGTAATAGTATTTCTATTACTACTAGTAATAGGATATATTTTGTGTCTGTTAAATTATAATTTTTATATATATTGTAGTTGTTATTACTATTATTGTTGTTGACTGTTGTTGTTTTAATTGACTATTGCGCTTTGGCAATATATATATATATCGAAATATGTCATGCCAATAAAACATTTTGAATTGAATTGAAATAGAGAGACATTAACACTGTACTGAGAGAGAGAGGGTTAACAGTATAACACACGGACTGACTGACACACTACAGAGCATTAGTAATGCACTGAGAATATTAGCAGAGCACATGAAAAATAATAAAATCACAGAAAGACAAACAGGAACACTCAGAAAGAGTGGAACAGACCTGTGATGGTGGACGGCTGCAGTTGCTCCTCCAAGCCAGCAGAGGCAGGAGTGAGTCGGGGCCGATCGCAGCTCACACACAGCACTTCATGCAGCTCATTTACTCTGGTGCAGTGGACACAGTGCCACGAAGATGGAGAGGAACTGAGAGAGAGAGAGAGTTTATAATTAATGTTCAAATTCATGTTACTAATTCATGTTAAAATGCATGTGTATGTGCGTGTGTGTGAGAGAGAGAATTTGAACAGAACCACTAAAAATGCCACCATGTACTTCTCTACTGACACATATCTGACACGCTACACACTTCGACTTTGGCAAACCGGTTCTGACCGGCTCCGACCAGGTCCCTCTCTCACCGAAAGGTCTTTGGCGGTTTGAGAGAGGTCACCGTCGTTCGGCTGTGACCCGCCCGGCCCGGGTGAGAGTGGTACAGTCTGTCGCATTCCGAGCACAGCCGTTGGACACAGGTCGGGCAGTTGGCGGAGACCGGGAATATACCACATATGGTGCAGTTGTCTGCAGGGGAGAGGGGGAGGGGGCGTTGATGAAATGATCACATCAACAAAATAAAAACCCCCAAGAAGTAACATGTACATGTATATCTTTCTCGTTCTCTTTTGCAGCTGAACTAGCTCTGGACTACATTTCCCATGAGCACAAGGCGGTGGCAGAGCACATACCAGGCTTCTGGACCTGTGTGCACTCGCGCTTGTGACTGGCTCTGCTGGGGTGGCGGTGGAACACCAGGTCACATGACTCACAGAAGGGAATCGAGCCACAAGGCGGGCAAAGGAGAGAGGGACTGTTCCCACACAGACTGCAGCCACCTAGAGAGGGTTTAAGTTTTAAAATGCCCTTTATTTTCACAGTGCTAGGTTCCGGTTTAGTCAATATACGGGCACAAAGTGATCAATCCTTTCCCTTCCCTTCACAAACAACTGAACAAAAACAAAACAACATTCCATAATTACATATAACCAGTACAAAAAAAAAACTTTCAAAAATGAAGAGAGAGGGATCGAGAGATGGATAAAATGGTTAAAACCCTGCAAATACACTTTGGGCTTGATTTACTAAGACCTTTAGCATGTGCAAAACCTTTTTAGCGCACACAAAACCAATAACACAACCAACGATTGGTGCAAAACAAATACCATGACCAATCACTGGTCATGTTATTGGATTTGCGTGCGCTAAAAGTTTTGTACATGCTAAAGGTCTTAGTAAATCAAGCCCTTAGTTTAGTTCCTCCAGTCTGTCACACTGTCATCAACAGCAGAAAAAAAAAAAAAAAGACAACCCAGTCTCCTGTCTCACCTGTCTGGAGGGTGGGGGCCAGAGAGGCAGGGCTGAGGCTGGGGCTCTGTGCAGGTTTTGTGGGTAGAGACGGGGACAGGGGCTGCACCTCCCTCTCCCACTTCCTTTCGCTTGACGGGATGACCACAGAGTCCGCCGCAAGTCGGCTATCGCTCTGAATAACCAGCAGGGCGGCGGTCAGAGACGCCAGAACTTAAGCAGGGCCGTGAGTTTAGAAACATTACAGTACGGCACAGAGACGCCAGAACTTAAGCAGGGCCGTGAGTTTAGAAACATTACAGTACGGCACAGAGACGCCAGAACTTAAGCAGGGCCGTGAGTTTAGAAACATTACAGTACGGCACAGAGACGCCAGAACTTAAGCAGGGCCGTGAGTTTAGAAACATTACAGTACGGCACAGAAACGCCAGAACTTAAGCAGGGCCGTGAGTTTAGAAACATTACAGTACGGCACAGAGACGCCAGAACTTAAGCAGGGCCGTGAGTTTAGAAACATGACAGTACGGCACAGAGACGCCAGAACTTAAGCAGGGCCGTGAGTTTAGAAACATTACAGTACGGCACAGAGACGCCAGAACTTAAGCAGGGCCGTGAGTTTAGAAACATGACAGTACGGCACAGAGACGCCAGAACTTAAGCAGGGCCGTGAGTTTAGAAACATGACAGTACGGCACAGAGACGCCAGAACTTAAGCAGGGCCGTGAGTTTAGAAACATTACAGTACGGCACAGAGACGCCAGAACTTAAGCAGGGCCGTGAGTTTAGAAACATGACAGTACGGCACAGAGACGCCAGAACTTAAGCAGGGCCGTGAGTTTAGAAACATTACAGTACGGCACAGAGACGCCAGAACTTAAGCAGGGCCGTGAGTTTAGAAACATTACAGTACGGCACAGAGACGCCAGAACTTAAGCAGGGCCATGAGTTTAGAAACATGACAGTACGGCACAGAGACGCCAGAACTTAAGCAGGGCCGTGAGTTTAGAAACATTACAGTACGGCACAGAGACGCCAGAACTTAAGCAGGGCCGTGAGTTTAGAAACATGACAGTACGGCACAGAGACGCCAGAACTTAAGCAGGGCCGTGAGTTTAGAAACATTACAGTACGGCACAGAGACGCCAGAACTTAAGCAGGGCCGTGAGTTTAGAAACATGACAGTACGGCACAGAGACGCCAGAACTTAAGCAGGGCCGTGAGTTTAGAAACATTACAGTACGGCACAGAGACGCCAGAACTTAAGCAGGGCCGTGAGTTTAGATACATGGCACCTGAACTATCACACTCCGACAGCATTTCTTGCAAGTTCCTTAACCAACTGAATTACTGAGGAACCCACATTTTAATTATATTCCGTTTCCCACACTGCGGCCTCTAGTCATCTTTAGTGATGCCTGTTCTATTCGGCCCTGCTGATACACCCTCAGTTTATTTAAAGAAGCTACATAATGACACAGGATATGCACCTGCTCATGTGTCTCCCCCTGCTGGCCGAGAGAAGGAATTATTCTTTCAAAAAACTCCGGGTGAGGGTGCGTCTCCTAGGATACATAAAAAGAAGATGACAGTTTCTTGTAAACAGTGCACAATAGTGAGTATGGAGACATTATGGGGGGGGGAATCTGACAAAAAATGTAAATAGCATTTGTTGAAGACCTTGATAAGCATGTCTAGTTCCATGCGCAGGGTCATGACCTCCAGGGTCACCGTGGCGACCTTCTTAATGTCAGGCTCTATGACTTCATCAGGGAAGCTCAGGCCATCCGGCTGCTGGTTGGAGTAACCATAGAGACCCAGCACAGCCCTACCCCCCTGTGAAAAAAGACAGAGAGAGAGAGATATTTAAAAGAGGCTCAAAAATAGTGGAAGAATGCAGAAATGTACAGATATCTTATCATACTTACACTTTGCTATGACGTGTGTGCAGAGGGTAAACACACCCAACACAGTACAATGACGTCAGTTTAACATTTCTATTGAGAAGGCCTCCCCCCAATTTCTCACCCCCTATACGCTGTGTTCATTGAGTCTGTTATCCAACAAGAAAGTGATAAGAACGGGACTACATGTCCCACAATGCCTTGCTTCTCTCTCTCTTCCCCACTCACCCGGATGGCGTCCACCGTGGCTCTGAAGACGGGGTTATTGTGCTTGACGCTGCGCCAGTACTTGGGCCGGTTTGGACTGGTTAGGTTACAGCCGTACTTCTCCAGGATGTTCAGGGCTGTGGACAACCGCTGCAGAGAAGCCAAACTCTGGTGCACAGAGAGAGAGAGAGAAAGAGAGCGAGAGAGAGTTTTTTTTTTACATAATATCCATTATATATCCATCCATCTCCAGCTGGATATATACTGACGCAGTGCAGGTTAAGTACCTTGCTCAAGGGTACAATGGCAGTGTCCTACCTGGGAATCGAACCTTTTGGTGACAAGCCCAGTTCCCTACCCATCATACTACACTGCCTCCACAAACACCATAAATTCTAAAGTATATGTGTTGGTAAAATAAAGTCCACCAAATTAGACCACAACACAAACAAAACTACATCCCCACAGACACAAGCACAAAGAAAAATGCAATGCTATTTGGCCCTAAAAAGACAGACTATCTGACCATGATGAATGACAGAAAACTAAGAACTACCTTGACGAAGTACAGACAGACAGAAAGGAGGGACAGAGGAAGAAAGAGAGAGGGAAGAGGGAGCTATACGGCGGAGAGGAATGCAGGCATAAGATTTTAAAGTTTAGAAACACGCTTTAAAACTGTCTGACCACGGTTACGAAAACCGACGGTGTCCGTGTGGAGAAACAATCTGTGACCATCGCACCCCCGGAGTGAGTTAGGGCTGGGGGTTCACAACAAAACAACCAACCATGCCTCACCTCCAGCCTGTTATTGCCAGCGCCGTTCTCTGTCACCATGGTTTCAGCGGTGATGTGGCCATATTTCACGGAGAGGGGGAGAGGAATATTGGCTATCACCATGATATCTGATCTCACTTCCTGGGCGGAGCCTGTGGATGACAGACAGGTTTCCGCCCTGCTCCGTACCTCCTCCAGCTGGGCTGACAGGGTCGCCATTGCTGTAGGGTGAGAAAAGCAGAGCTACATAAGCCTGCCATAAGCATGACTTAACACACCTGTCACAGCCGACCATGACAGCGTATAACAGCATATGACAACTATCATAAGGCTGTCATACACCCTGTAAATTTAACTGAAAAAATTTCAATATATCTGTTACAAAATGATGTATGCATACATTACAACAGCGTTATAATATTTGTCACATGCAATTATGCACTGTCATATCTGGTTATAACAAGACTTATGCCTTGCTTATGACAGTGATATGTACACTGCCTGGGCAAAAAAAAAAGTTGCACACTGTAATATTTCGTTGGACCGCCCCTTAGCTTTGATTACGGACTGCATTCGTCCTGGCATTGTTTCGACAACCTTATGCAACGTCACAACATTTATTTCCGTCCAGAATTGCAGTCATTTTTGGCTGCGATCTTGTATTGAGTAATACTGTTCTTAAACCCGTGGGTTGTCTGAATTACTTGACCGCAACACAAATTTATCTTTGGGTACAATAAAGTTTATTGTATCTTGTTCCATCCACCAAGTTACAGGTTGGCAAGGCATACCCAATACCAATATAGCACAGAGAGTTTGGCTCGTATAAACCAAATGTGGCATACTACAGGATATGCACACTGACTAATCAGTACAGTATATTTACACTGCACTGAGAAAACTTGAATGGATATTACAGTATACTAATATTG
Source organism: Ilyophis sp. 1 JC-2022 (assembly GCA_022702515.1). NCBI lineage: Eukaryota > Metazoa > Chordata > Actinopteri > Anguilliformes > Synaphobranchidae > Ilyophis > Ilyophis sp. 1 JC-2022. The sequence goes on along the minus strand of CM040395.1, from coordinate 3,774,611 downwards.
CACTGAGAGTAAGTTAATACAACACAAACTGAAAGAACTACACAGTACATTAAAACTGCACAGCTAATACAGTACATAGGCTACATACGGACTACAGACAACAGTATATCAACACTGCAGTTAAAGGGGACCAACAGCGCCTATACACCCAGTTAATGGTACATTAAAGAAATTAACACCAGCCACCAGCCAAATGCTGGTCACATTTCGATTGTGGCTAGAAGATGACTCCAACCAACCAACCAGGTTGTGTTATATTGTAAAATGTAATGTGGCTGGTAAAATGTTGAAAATGGCTGGTGATTTTTAGAATCCACAAGCCACTCTGATCAGTGGGTGAAAAGGTGAATTTAATTCCCGGATGTGTACGGCTATAACGTTACATTAAAACTGCACTGTGGGAGATGTTATTATACAGTATACACACTAACTGACTGAGCTCTAGCAACTGTAACTGAATACATCAATTCTTCGTCAAACCGACTGACTGGATACTACAATAACATAAACTGCAACTGTATAAGGTTAAGCGCTAACCAGAAAAACATAGTACTCAAAATCCACACACATAGCAGGAGGATGAACCCAACTTCGCGTTACAGTTATCTAGCTAGCTATGTTACTGTATTTGAAAACACAGCGGATATTTAGCTAGCTTGGTAGATGACCAGCACAGCGGAAAACTACGCACTCCGTAGGACTAACACATAAAGTCGTTAGCTCGCTATGCAAGCTTGTAAATGTCCAATGTCATTAGCTAAGTTCCAGCTGATTATGATAACGGCATGTGAAACTACAGTAACGTTTGGATAGCAAGCTAGCTGGCTAGCAGGCTAGTTAGAAAGCAGGTTTAGCTTCGTGCCTACCAATGCGTTTTCGCTTATTTTCACACAGGTCGTATCCACCGATTGTGTCTTCTTGACATTTCCCCGTTGATTCAATACATTTATATCACGAACAGTTCTCAAAGGAGCTCAAGGCGAGAATAGAAAGTGACGCACTGCAATTTTGCTTCTGGAGTTTACCCGGAAACTGACAGCTATTTTGACGCTGGGTAGGCAAACGTTACAGTCATTCTGCCCTGGTTGCTAGCAGATCTGAGATCTGCCCATCCCCTACACTCAACGATCTGTCTTTGGTGTAAAATGTTGATGCTGATCCAGAATCAGTTGGTAAGATACATCTTTTTGGACGACAGTACGTTACTGTCCTCGTTAGTTGAGTCCACTGAACTGTCGTTGAGTTCCAGAAACTGGCTTATCTGAGGCTGCCATTTTGTGTCAATATTTCGTTGCCTACCAACAACGCAACCTCATCCCTGTGGAGCCAAAACGGCGTCAATGTACGTCCATAAATAATTATACTTAAAGGGAAAGCTGGCAATAAGATAGCTATGTTACAGTTTGTATCAGCTATATTGTCCTGACATTTATTTAAAATACATGAATTCCTCATGAAAAAAACTATATAAACTTAGGCCTACAGTGCAATATTAATTATGTCCACAAATCAAATAAAAATATATAATTTCTGATTGTATTGAAAAACGAAGAACTGAAATTATTTGGACCCTCACTATTATAGTTGACTAGTAAATAAACACAAAATAAGATAAGAAATTCCTGCAACCCCAAAGCTGTATGTTCGCTAATTGATAGGTAGCATAAAACAAAATGTATTTTTAAATTGCTGAAATGTAGCCACTTTTATGTCTGCGTTTTAAAGATATAGTTAATGTCATAAAAGCATCCGTTATTTTTCTCTTCGCTAAAAACGCGTACGCGTCTTCGATTGGCTAATACAGCTACACCATCTGAATATACAAATCAAACTTGACCGCGCGGTCTGCGCTGAGAGCAACAACGCTGCCTGCCACGAGGGAGGTGCTTAAAGTGTGGTCAGGTGTTCAAATGGAGGGACAAATAAGTGAAAACGAAAGTTAAACAAGAAGGAAAAATCTCAACACAAAAATAAAAGACGGAAGGACGGCGATAGCTGAGGGGCCATTCTACTGCATTATTCAACCTGCTGGAGAGCAATATTTATTGCCCAACTGAACTGAAATACCCACAACTTCAACCATGCCAAAATCCGCCTTTATTAAAATAAGCAAGGAGAACGCCGTCAAGGTAAAATTCACAATTCGTTTTAATATCAGGCTATAACTTAATTGCGATCGTTTTCAGGTATTTAGATGTCTTTAATTGTTGCCTAAGAAAGCAGCGAAAAGGTAATCGGCATATAGATGCAGACACTTGCATAACATGCAGTTTCGGATGTGCCCTTATACAACAGTAGTATAGCCTACATTCTGCGCGTAATGTCGAAAAGAGCATGAACATTGATGCACAGTAGTGGAGATGTGGTCTTTCTGTAATGGGCACACATAAAGAATAGTAGGCCTATACTTTCCGTAAAATCGCGAGTTATGGCCACCGAACTATATAGAAAACTCGGTGGTTAAGGCCGATCTCCAAAATCGAAAGTAACTGGGTCTGGCTACGGCTGGTATTCCCCTACATAAAGTCAGCAGCGCGAGCACACACTGTCAATCAAGTTCACGATGAAACCCTACAGGTTGCTCTTGTTTACGACTGTTAATAAATACTGTGGCCTACTACACTGAATGGGAACACTTGCTACCGTGTAGTGTGTTACGCCCAGACACTAGTACAACTCATAGACTATAGAAAATGGTACTACGTAGCCTAAACACGATGACAATAGTGTCAAGTCTGTCAACCTATGAATCCCAGTGTCGATACACTCGCCATATAGATTGCACATTAACTTGTACGTATGTGTTTAAATCGATGTAAATCGTGGAATATTGTATTATCTGTTTGTTGTCCTACTTGATAAATTAATTAATTAATAACTACAACAGCACGTTAGCACAATACTCCACTAACTCCATTACAGGCATATAGTGCACGACACACAACACACACGTGCCTTTGTTTTCTTTTTCAGGTTGAAAACTTCCACCAGTCCCTCTTTCAGCAGGTAAATGTGTGACGTGGGATGATTGTGTTCAATATTCCTGTGTGAATGGGATTCCACTGAAATACACACATAATTATTAATGTTTCTGGAAAAGAGCGTCTGTGAAATGGTACACGGTAAAATGTTCAGTGTTGAATCAACTCTTAAAGAGTACATGATATGGTCCCTCGTGGACTCACATGCACTTTGTTCGCGTGGAAGTAAGTAAGTACCTTGTTCAAGGGTACAACAAACCACATGTCCTTCAATAAATGTCCAGCTAGATCTGAAAACTCAGTGTGTTCAAAAACCCAGGAATATAATCCTGACCCAATGCATTAACCCACACTAATAGTGTTTGATTGACGCCATTTTGTTGTGACATGTATTTTGTGTAACCACCATTAAGTTTTGTGTGTGTGTGTTAGGCAGAGGACCTGTTTTCAAGTCGCATTCCTCAGAAGATATGCCAGCTGGATAACTTGCTCAAGGTGAGGTTTGCCCACATCTTTACATTTCTTTGCTCTGGTTCTCCAACTCTGTTCCACCCCCAGCAGTTTCTGTACCTGCCTAACTGAATTCTGTGGTACGGTCTGTCCCAAATTCTTTTGAATTTGCTTTATTTGCATGACACACATTAGTGTTGCTCAAGCACGTGCAACATAAAAGCCAGTAATTCACCAATGGAAGGAAAGTAAGTGTCATCAATCATTTAAAGTAGGAAGATATTGTAACAACTTGTTCTTAAAGTCAAATGCCTTAAAGCTTATGGACTTATTCAAATTTAAAGTGGCACAGTTAATGTATCGAGCAAAGACTCAAGAACTCCCAGGTAACATTCAAAAATTATTTATAGAGAGGGATAAGGGATATAATTTGAGAGGTAACTGCAACTTTAATAAAGGTTATGCTCGCACCAATCTTAGGAGCAGGTGCATATCATTCTATGGAATTACCATGTGGAATGGGCTAGAAGATAAAATGAAGGAAAACAGAAATATTGCTCTATTTAAAAAAATGTATAAAAGAATGATATTTGCTAATTACCAAAATGAGGAAAGAGAAGGTCACTATTGTCAATCTTCTGGATTATAATCTGTTGTTTTCTTTTCTTTCTTTTGTATTACATTGCGGATACTGATGTTTATTTATTTATTTTGTGTTGTTTCAATGTTAAGACTGGAAAAATTATTAGTACTATGGATATTCTATATTAGGTAATTTAAGTATAAATTAATGTTCTTACTCGGAAGTGACGGATAGGGGTAGGGCATGATAAGCTTAGGCTTCATCCTACTCCTTTTCGAACAGTGATAAATGTACTTTCGTTATTCGTCTTTTTGTTTTTTGTTTTTAAATCATGTTCGAAATAAAGATTAATTCAAACATAAATGCATTAAATTCAGACGGTATCTTTGTTAAGTACTTTGGCAAATTAAGTAATACAGGGTAGAGTAGAAATAAGGGTAACCTTTCTCCCTGCCTCTTTTCCTCTCTCTCTCTCTCTCTCTCTCTCTCTTCCCCTCTTCTCCTCCCTCATTCTTTCCATCCCTCATTCCATCTTTCCCTCTCTTTTCTCTGTTTCTCTCCCCCTCTCAGGAGGCTGATTTCTGTGTGTCGGACCTCTCCACGCTCCGAGCCCCCTTGGACATCCCCATCCCGGACCCTCCTGCTCCTGAAGATGAGGTCAGTGATAAGTCCTGGATCTCTGCTGTGCAGCAACGTGGCATTACCTGCATTCTCAAGCAGTCAGATGTGTTAGCAGTACAATGTAATACAATGGGATCCAAAACCACCAGAATACCATTCAGTACACGAGTACTGCCAATCACATGTGCATCAGAAGCACTTTCAACTGCATTTACTTGTATGAAAGGCGCTATATAAATAAAGTTGACTGATTTATTGATACATACAACACAATGACGCTTTATTCGTCCCTCTAGGGGAAATATAATCTTTGGCCAGCAGAGGGAGTACAAACACCTTCACAATTGCAGCATAAATTTGAAACATACATACAGTGTTCATATTTAACTTGTTTTATTCTGATACAGTCCACAGTAGCCTTGGAGTAATACTATTAAACTTGACTGTTCAGGCAACTTCCTTTTAAGCTTTTAAACGTTTGTTCTTCTGTTCTACAGGAAATGGAGACGGACAGCAACGACGAGGATAAGAAAAAGAAACGTAAAATGTCTCACTGTCTTGTTTCTCCCTCTCCCTCTTACATGTTTGGGCACTCTCGGCTTGGCATATGAGTGCCAGACCGGGCTGTTCTCCTCAGGCTTCTCATTGGCCCTTATTGATTGTGTTTCTCAGCTCCAAAGTGCGGCTACATCCAGGTGAATATGCAGATCTTGCGGTTGCTGGACCGGGTTAACCCTGAGATCCGCACACTCAAGGAAACCTGCATCTTGGTGAGTCACCTGCACACGGTAACCGTGGTTTTCCACTATGACATCACAATGAAACCCCCTTTCCCACTGTAGACCTGTGTTGGCACCGCCTGGACATTTATACTGCCACAGATAAACTGAGAATGGTGGCACGGTGGTACAGTGGTAAGCACTGGCGCTGGCCTCAGAACTGGAGCCGGTCCCCGGGTGCTGCACTGTGGCTGCCCACTGCTCCTAAATAGTTAGGATGGGTCAAATGCAGAGGACACATTTCCCCACGCGGTCAATAAAGTACATCTAACTTATAATGAGTGGGAGAAAAAAAATAACGATTTTTAAAGAGGTTCAATCCACCATAGAGAAGCTTTGAAGAGCTGCAGCTTGTCAGCACTAAAGTGTCAGCGCTAAACAGCTTGTCAGGTGTTTTAGTCCTCACAGTGGGATGCATCTGTCGCCAGATACCTGTAACATTACAAGGAAATGAAAGTAGAGAAGACAACCTCTTTTGGTCACAATTAGGAAATGCAGCATGCGGTGATTCAGTGGAATGGGGAAAGAGATGATTACATTACATTTACATTACATTTACATTACATTTACATTACATTTACATTATAGGCATTTAGCAGACGCTCTTATCCAGAGCGACTTACACAACTTCTTACATTTATCCATTCCTATACATCTGGATATATACTGAAGCAATTCAGGTTAAGTAACTTGCTCAAGGGTACAACGACAGTGTCCTACCTGGGAATCGAACCTGCAACCTTTCGGTTACAAGTCCAGTTCCTTAACCATTATACTACACTGCCGCCCGATTAATGCTTGCTTACTGAAAGAGAGGCAATGTAAGTTATTTCGGGTGACACACAGGCAAACTCTTTTTTTTCTCAGGTTTCCTGTTGGATTCAGCACCTCATTCCCAAAATTGAGGATGGAAACGACTTTGGAGTGGCAGTCCAGGTATCGGAGGAACACACACACACAAAAAAAGAGCAAACTCACATAGCTGTCTGTTCCATTAGGACAGCACAGGATGCCTCAGTAGGGCCACAGGAAGACGGAGCAGATGTATTTGCATAAGCATGGCCCGTCTGTAGTTTGTATTTGTTTGAGGGCAAGGGCCTTGTAACACAAGTGGCCTTACATTACAAGGAAGTAGCCAGAAAGCATAAACCAGTCAGTGCAGGAGTTGTATTGGTTGTTACTAATAAACTCTGCGATTGGTTGAACTCCTCTCTGTTTTCTACCAGTGAGGTGATATCATGGTTGTCTCACCCATGGTTAATTATGCCTGGTTTTTGCTGGTTTCATTTTTTAGGAGAAGATCTTGGAGCGGATAACAGCGGTGAAGACCAAGGTGGAGGGCTTTCAAACCAACATTAACAAGTGAGAGGAACCTCAATGTGACAACATGGGCCTTCTTAAATACAGAAGATCAACATTTACAATCAGAATCTGCCAGTAATACATAGTGATCATGGGAACTGCTTTTACTTTACATTGCAACAGAAACTAGTTGACAGTGCAGAGTTACGATGTTGGTGCAATTCTCTCTTGCATTGATGCTGAAACGTTCCTATTTGACGCTTCGCCTTAAAAAAAAGTACAAAGGACATTTGGTACCAACAGAATCAACTGTTACTAAGGAGAGATTCCTGTTAAGAAAAAATAGGACAGTCACCTGGTTTGTCTGTAGCAATATTTGTATGTTTCACATCATTAATAACTTGTTTAAAACCTCCCTGTCAGATATTTTACGGAGAGAGGTGATGCAGTAGCCAAGGCGTCTAAGGAGAGGCATGTGGTGAGTGCTTTCTGTGTCTGATCAATATCTATGGTCACTGACCAGCCGCTTAATGCAGTCTATAAGATATGTACCTTATTAATGTGCGTGTTTCTGTATGGCTTTGGGCACTCAGTAATGCTAGTTTTGATATTACTATAATATACTTGTATTCTCTTTCTTGCATTTCTTATCATCCCTCTCTCTCTCTTCCATTTCCTCTCTTCCTTCTTTTTCATTCTCCCCTCCATTCACCTTTCCCTCCATCCCTCCTTCGGTCAGATGGACTACCGTTCCCTGGTGCATGAGCGGGATGAGGCGGTTTATTCCGAGATCAGAGTGATCCTCCTGGACGTCCGCGGCTTCTATGTGAGTCAAAATATGTATATATAAAGGGATGGTTCACTTCCTGTTGGTTTAGCCCTTTTTTTTTCTTTTTTCTTTTCCTAAATGTTTAAAAATATATATATATTCTGAGTCGGTGTTCTAGAACCCTGTTGCTTTCTGTTACCAGTAGTGATTGTTACATCAGCACTAGGATGTTCAGTTAAGAACATTCTAATCACATATTTGTGATCTTGCATCATAAAGGGCTAAATATATATTATTATTATTTCACTTTTATTGTATGTTTTCAATTGTGTCCAGTTCCTTGTTCTGAGTATTCCAGGGTTTTCTCGTTTCTCCTCATGCAGGCAGAACTCTATGACATCATCTGTAAGAACCAGGACAAGGTGACCAATCCCAAGGGAGAGGAGAAGCCCTCTATGTACTGAGAGAAGGAGGGAGAGAGAGAGACAGAGAGGAAGGAGAGTAAGAGACAGATTGGGAAATTAAACGAGGAAGAAGTGACTGTCAGTCATAACTTCTCAAGTCTGTCAGTGATGTACTGTGTTACCCAGGTTTTTACAAACAAACAGACAAAAAAAATTGCACAGTCATAGTGTGACCATGTTTCCTGTGTATAAGGTGATTACATTTTTCCTCATACCAGTAAAACACAGCCTGTCAACCTGTTTCCTGTCGGTTATGGTTTTTATTTTTATTTTAAAAAATAATAATTTTTCACTTTCCCAAAAAAGTTGTGAGTAAATTCTGAGCAGAATTTAATTTGCAAATAACATTCTTGAAATTAGTGAATATGAATATCATTTGAGGGTTATTTTTATTGAATCTTTTTCGGGTTGTAAACAGTAGTTATTTACTCAGCACTTATATAATGTGTTGTCTTTAGATGGTTTAGTAGATTTCCTCTAATCGCGCACCAGAGCGAACCATAGAATATAGCGGATATATGATAATACCAGCAGCACACAACCATAGAATATAGCAGAGATATCAAACCAGCAGCACACAACCATAGAATATAGCAGAGATATCAAACCAGCGGCACACAACCATAGAATATAGCAGAGATATCAAACCAGCGGCACACAACCATAGAATATAGCCGAGATATCAAACCAGCTGCACACAACCATAGAATATAGCAGAGATATCAAATCAGCAGCACACAACCATAGAATATAGCAGATATCAAACCAGCTGCACACAACCATATAATATAGCAGAGATATCAAATCAGCGGCACACAACCATAGAATATAGCAGAGATATCAAATCAGCAGCACACAACCATAGAATATAGCAGAGATATCAAACCAGCTGCACACAACCATAGAATATAGCAGAGATATCAAATCAGCAGCACACAACCATAGAATATAGCCGAGATATCAAATCAGCAGCACACAACCATAGAATATAGCAGAGATATCAAATCAGTAGCACACAACCATAGAATAGAGCAGAGATATCAAATCAGCAGCACACAACCATAGAATATAGCAGAGATATCAAATCAGCAGCACACAGCCATAGAATATAGCAGAGATATCAAATCAGCAGCACACAACCATAGAATAGAGCAGAGATATCAAATCAGCAGCACACAACCATAGAATATAGCAGAGATATCAAACCAGCAGCACACAACCTGTCAAACGTACGGTCAAAGTAGCAACAGGACAGCAGTGATCGTTATGGAAGAGTTCTCATAGTGACATAGACTTATAAACCAGTAGGTTTATAATAAATGAACATAGGACCATAGTCATCAGTTGTGCAGAAAGCCTTATCCCCTTAACATTGATTTCCACAAGAATGAGACGAGTGCTTACCAGAGTTTCACACCAATTATGTGTCAATAATTTTCTGTAAAGTGAATTGTATCTCATTGGAGTCACACTGTAATGGAACTATGTGAGTTAATCTCTCTTAATGTAAGAAAATCACATTTGGTTGATTCCATCAACTGCTTCATCTCGCCCTGCCCAGTCATTCTAATTCAGAGGCCTACGGATGTCCATTCGCTAACGTTCGCCTTGCTTCACCTTATTTGCAAATATATACAGTATATATATAATATTTTCTGTTGGCCATGAACGTTGGCTTATGTTATCTAAAGCTGTGAAAATGACTACTGAAGGGGGCGACCCCAGGAAACAGTCACCAGGCTGTTATGATTCATATAAACATACACTGTAATAAATCCACAATCTTCAGCTATATTTATTTATTTTCCACAGTTACATGGTCATGCCAACTGCTGAAAATGACCCGGTGGCTTTCTTCTGTCTCTGAAATGTTGCATGGAGCGATTACCAACAAATTATAAGCAATTTCAGCTGCCAGTTTAACAACGGAAAGGTTTTCACAGAAAGGCTTTGATTAACCTTGAGATCAGTTCAGAGTGTGGCATATATCTGCCTTTAAACTATAACTATCCCCTTGGGAATAGCTGCATCGAAACCATTGTGTGTGTGTGTGTGTGTGTGTGTGTGTGTGAGTGAGTGAGTGAGTGAGTGATCATAACTGCAGGACTCCATGGAGGAGTAGGCTAGCCCCAGACATGGAGCTCTGATAGCTGTGACTGCAGTATAAACCTCAGCGCCCCTCAACACACACACACACACACGCTTGCAAACAGATGCACATACAAACACACGCATCCTTATCTTAAAAAGGATTATTCACTTTCCGTTTTTTTATTATTACTTCAGTTTTAGCACTAGCACCGAACAATAATAAGACTATTATTATATTAATATTCAAGTATGGAGGCACAAGGTCGATGTGGCGACATGTTGCTTTGGAGTTACCTGAGGTATATTTTCTTGCGTTAAACCAGGGGGCCTCAATCTTAAGCAGAAAGGGCCGGTGTGGGTGCAGGGGGCCTCAATCTTAAACAGAAAGGGCCGGCGTGGGTGCAGGGGGCCTCAATCTTAAGCAGAAAGGGCCGGTGTGGGTGCAGGGGGCCTCAATCTTAAACAGAAAGGGCCGGCGTGGGTGCAGGGGGCCTCAATCTTAAACGGAAAGGGCCGGTGTGGGTGCAGGGATCCTCAATCTTAAACAGAAAGGGCCGGTGTGGGTGCAGGGGGCCTCAATCTTAAACAGAAAGGGCCGGTGTGGGTGCAGGGGGCCTCAATCTCAAACAGAACGGGCCGGTGTGGGTGCAGGGATCCTCAATCTTAAACAGAAAGGGCCGGTGTGGGTGCAGGGGGCCTCAATCTTAAACAGAAAGGGCCGGTGTGGGTGCAGGGGGCCTCAATCTTAAACAGAAAGGGCCGGTGTGGGTGCAGGGGGCCTCAATCTTAAACAGAAAGGGCCAGTGTGGGTGCAGGGATCCTCAATCTTAAACAGAAAGGGCCGGTGTGGGTGCAGGGGTCCTCAATCTTAAACAGAAAGGGCCGGTGTGGGTGCAGGGGTCCTCAATATTAAACAGAAAGGGCCGGTGTGGGTGCAGGGGGCCTCAATCTTAAACAGAAAGGGCCGGTGTGGGTGCAGGGGTCCTCAATATTAAACAGAAAGGGCCGGTGTGGGTGCAGGGGTCCTCAATATTAAACAGAAAGGGCCGGTGTGGGTGCAGGGGGCCTCAATCTTAAACAGAAAGGGCCGGTGTGGGTGCAGGGGGCCTCAATATTAAACAGAAAGGGCCGGTGTGGGTGCAGGGGTCCTCAATCTTAAACAGAAAGGGCCGGTGTGGGTGCAGGGGGCCTCAATCTTAAACAGAAAGGGCCGGTGTGGGTGCAGGGGTCCTCAATCTTAAACAGAAAGGGCCGGTGTGGGTGCAGGGGTCCTCAATATTAAACAGAAAGGGCTGGTGTGGGTGCAGGGGGGCTCAATTTTAAACAGAAAGGGCCGATGTGGGTGCAGGGGGCCTCAATCTTAAACAGAAAGGGCCGGTGTGGGTGCAGGGGTCCTCAATATTAAACATAAAGGGCCGGTGTGGGTGCAGGGGGCCTCAATCTTAAACAGAAAGGGTCGGTGTGGGTGCAGGGGGCCTCAATCTTAAACAGAAAGGGCCGGTGTGGGTGCAGGGGTCCTCAATCTTATCCAGAAAGGGCCGGTGTGGGTGCAGGGGGACTCAATCTTAAACAGAAAGGGCCGGTGTGGGTGCAGGGGTCCTCAATATTAAACAGAAAGGGCGGTGCAGGGGTCCTCAATCTTAAAGAGAAAGGGCCGGTGTGGGTGCAGGGGTCCTCAATATTAAACAGAAAGGGCCGGTGTGGGTGCAGGGGGCCTCAATCTTAAACAGAAAGGGTCGGTGTGGGTGCAGGGGGCCTCAATCTTAAACAGAAAGGGTCGGTGTGGGTGCAGGGGGCCTCAATCTTAAACAGAAAGGGCCGGTGTGGGTGCAGGGGTCCTCAATCTTAAACAGAAAGGGCCGGTGTGGGTGCAGGGGTCCTCAATATTAAACAGAAAAGGCCGGTGTGGGTGCAGGGGGCCTCAATCTTAAACAGAAAGGGCCGGTGTGGGTGCAGGCGTTTGTTCCAACCAATCGGTAACACAACTGATTCTACTACTAAAGGTCCTTAGCAAAGACTTGTGTGTAACTGCTTGGTTGAACAAAAGCCAGCACCCACACAGAGGACCCCTGCGTTAAACCAAAGACCTTTGAAATGCTCCTATACCAGCTATCGTACTACTGGCAACCCTTCAGAAACTTCTAAATGTCTAAAATATTTGTCAGTGCACAAAGAAACTGTCTGGGCCAAGTGAAATACACATGAGAGTCTCCCCATATGATCAGATGGTTGATTAATTAGAAATAGGCAAATAGAAATGGTGCCAAATTTGTGAAATCAAATTTGAGAGCAAAGTATTAATTGACTTGCTACAAACAGTACTTTTATGTACAATACGTCAAGTTAAAGCTTCTGTCCAGTTTCTTTTCAGCATTTTGGGCAAAAGTCAATTTAATCGTTGTTTTTGTAATATGTCACCAGTAGAAATCTTCACTAACTTTTGCCACTTATACTTCTCTTAAATACAAATGAGAAGGCAATCTCATTATCAGGAAACTTTGAAGAACATACAGTACATGATAGCAATTTAAAACATGCTTCTTGTTTGCAGCATGTCTATATATTCTTCAGCAAGATGAGGCCTTGTCATTTTCTGGAAATAAACCTCTACAACCTAATTTGCAGAAACTTCAGAAATGATTATGAATGTTGTCACACGTGCATTTTCATAGCCAGAGTACAATTACAACAGTCTTGGCGGTTTGAAATCAAGAGCCTTATAGACAACAGTCATAAACTGTAGAGACATAGCAGATGTTGCCACTGGAGACAGGTTGTCATGGCAACCCTGATAATAATCACAATGATGGATGGTTATTACCGTGTTCTCCATGTTGATAGGCTGTACGAATCAAAGCCTGTTTTCCTTTATTTCTTTTTTGTTTTTTTAAAGTGTGGCTGTATCGTTTATTTGCTTGTCAATGTAGTTTATGAGATGCTGCAAAGGAAAGGCCTGTTTATTCAGGCTTGCTAGAATGCTGAATTATCCGTTTACACACTTGAATATAAATAATATAACGTGCAACATGATATTACTGCAGAGAACTATGTTTTGTCTAGCTGGGATAAAACATGGTTAATCAGTATACATCATACTTAGTCATGCATTTGATGTTTTTATTGTTGCATTATAATCTGAAGGGTAAATAGGCATCTGAATGTGATTATGAGCACTTTGCTGTTGCTTTATGAAAGAAGTTTACATTTTTAAGCCAACCAGGAGTTGTCGGTGACACATCAATTTGAAATGCAAAAACGGTATTTAATTGAATATGTGCTAAAAGAATTATAGCTTATTATGTTTGTGCTGATACGGTTATTGTAGGATACACCTGTACATGTGTTCATTATCTATGAAGCAGTTTAGATATCTTTAGATACCTTTGACAACATTCTCTTCTGAACAAGCTGAATTTGCTGTTATATTCCTTGGATATTTGTGGATAATTGTGGTAGCCTATTTCTTTTTTACCATGCATAAACTACCACTAATCTGTAAAATCAAATGAAGTTCTCCTGTGTAAATTGGCTCATCTGTTTGGGGCTGATTACAGCCATGTTGTTGAACCAATGTAATCATAGAAATACTTTAAAATAATGAATTCAGTCCATTCAGAACAGACATGACCTTTGACCTGTGACCTCCAACCCCTCTCCTCTGCACCTGACCCAGGCCAGTGGGCTCTCAAGGGGCCCAGCCACCCACCCAAAATGCAGGACCCTGTAGGACGATATTCGACTCTAAGCCATGTAATATAACCAACGAGCCCACAATAACTAGGTCTCCTCATTGGTGAGATAACTGCCACTCTTAACTCACATATTAATTTTCTTTTTTTCTGTCTAAGCAGGGTACACTGCTGCCAGGTTCACTGTCTGGTTTCTAGGGCAGTTTGTACTTTCAAGTTTCTATTCAGTCTTAAGTGAAAAAACAAAAGCTGAAACTACCACGTCAAAATGAAAAATCTATGGTTAGCTCACTGTTTTCCTGTAAAAATGCAATACGTATACATAAAGAAACCTAGACAATCTTTTACAATTTAGGAATTACACATACATTTTCAGCGAAATAAACGTATAAAAGTAGAGTGAGAGAAAAATAAAGCTACAGTCATATCAGAGCCATCTCTGAGATGCTTCTAGAACAAAGGGAGGGAACTTCCCGCCGGAAATACCACAAAAAATAACGTTGAAGTGAAAGTTGAAAGAAAATAAATCTGTAGAAAACTGTGAAACATATTTTCCCCTAGATGGTTAAGTTATACAAAGATGGAACAGTGGTGCAACGTTTAAAAAGCTGTCTTATCTCATTGCATCAACCAAGAAACTGTCTATACAAAACAATATTCATGTTGTTCTGAGTTCTGTATTGGCATAATGATGCAAATGCCATGAATTCCAGTGAAAATATCAGTGTAAATCTGCCAAAAACTGGGAAACTGAGAGAAAGAGAGAGAGAGAGAGAGAGAGAGTGAGTGAGAGAGGGGGGGGGGGACCAACCAGCCACCCAAACACACGGTGTATGGTATTATTGTTTAATTAATGTTAAATTCAACCACAGCAACGATGAAGTGACATTCTGTCAGTAATAGAACTCCGGTTTGAAGCTCATTTCACCGTCTAATGATCCAAGTCTGCCGTATTTTCACAGTAGGGCACCTTATGTTGTGACTGTCTGGCACTTACCCTTTAAAGCAGGAGAGAAAGGCCATAATCTGAGTAATGTGTTTAAATTAGGTAGCTTGGTTTTTAATGCTTCCACAGCTGAGCGTTCAAAAGGTTAGTGTTCCCATTGTTCTCTTAAAATCTGGACACCTGTTGATATTAGAAGAGGACACAGTTTTGATTTAGATTTCATATATAAATATCTACACATGTAGCCTCCTAGGCAGATGTACGGTATGAACCGCCTTTGCCATTGTCGAATCAAACAAAGAAAGCATTTTAAAAGTCTGTCTGTTCTGGCCATTTTAAGCCTCTTCCTTGTGTAAAAGATCAAAATGATTGCACCGCTGTTTTTCTGACACTTTCTGAAAGCTAACTTTACTTGTCAACACCTGTCCTCCCCCTTCTAACCTCCACACCTTTTAACCTTTAAAAACACTTTCATTCTACCAGTTACTGACACACGTCTGGATACTAAAAGCGCCGGAAACGCAAAAGAGAAGAAGAGGTATTAAATATTCCTTCCTTAGTATTTTTGTGACATTGTCTGTGTGAGTTCCAGAATCATATGCCTCAAACAGTTTGATATTTCTCTTTGGTGACTGGATTTGATTGTTAAAGTGTCTGGCTTTTCTACAGAAAATCACAAAGTCTAATGAGAAATGAGAGGTCTTTTGGGCTCTTGGATAAAAAACATGCATTTAATCAAATACAGCTATTCTGCAGTCAAACGCTTAAAATGCCGATTAACATTCAAGCGATATTTAAAACAAAACCTTCTCTGTGCCCAGAAATTACAGGACAATTCATGTGGAACAAGGAAATGTCAGTAAATGGTAATAATTTCAGCTATGTAATATCATGTTCTCTGATTGTGCCTGCTGTATTTCAATAACATATATTGAGTGACCCAATCATATTCTAGGTTCCTGGCTCAAATAGTCTGTTGGGCACTTAAATTAGGCTGGCATTATTTAATACATTTATAGGGCCTGATTTACTAAGACCTTTAGCGTGTGCAAAACCTTTTAGTACACGCAAAACTAATTACACAACCAATGATTGGTGCAAAACAAATACCATGACCAATCATTGGTGAAGTTATTGGTTTTGCACATGCTAAAGGTCTTAGTAAATCAGCTCTTTGTGCTTTAATGATGTTGCACATATACTTGCTGGTCCAGGAATGTTGTTTGCCAGGCCTGGATAAGAGCTTCCGCTAAATGAATGTAATATAGATTAACTATGAGTGTGATGGTTATGAAATTGGACCCTTCTTGAACACCAGAATGTACCAACCCATATAGCGTCAGTAAGTATCCAGCTATATAGTATGTTGATAATGTAAGCCAGGTGTTTTCAAACTCGACCCTGGGTCCCCTCTATGTGGACTGGTTTTCGTTACAGCCTCCTGATCAGTCAAGGTTGTTGAAAGAGTTCCCTCCATAATTTTTTCCCTTAAACTTATTTTAATACAATGCAGGTTTGACTAATTGCCATTTGCTTCGTCTTTGAACTCCTCGTCTTCCACAAATGGTTTTGTTTCAACGGCCACGCTTAAAATAAGAAAAATATTCTATTTTTGAAACGTGAAATAAAAATCTACAGGCAACAGACATACCCTGCTGATGGAGAGAGAGAAGAGAACTGAAGATTAAGTCATTGTGACCTGCTGATGGAGAGAAGAGAAGATTAAGTCACTGTGACCTGTTGATGGAGAGAGAGAACTGAAGATTAAGTCACTGTGACCTGTTGATGGAGAGAAGAGAGGATTAAGTCACTGTGACCTGCTGATGGAGAGAAGAGAAGATTAAGTCACTGTGACCTGTTGATGGAGAGAGAGAACTGAAGATTAAGTCACTGTGACCTGTTGATGGAGAGAGAGAACTGAAGATTAAGTCATTGTGACCTGTTGATGGAGAGAGAGAACTGAAGATTAAGTCACTGTGACCTGTTGATGGAGAGAGAGAACTGAAGATTAAGTCACTGTGACCTGTTGATGGAGAGAGAGAACTGAAGATTAAGTCACTGTGACCTGTTGATGGAGAGAGAGAACTGAAGATTAAGTCACTGTGACCTGTTGATGGAGAGAGAGAACTGAAGATTAAGTCACTGTGACCTGCTGATTGAGAGAGAGAACTGAAGATTAAGTCACTGTGACCTGTTGATGGAGAGAGAGAACTGAAGATTAAGTCACTGTGACCTGTTGATGGAGAGAGAGAACTGAAGATTAAGTCACTGTGACCTGTTGATGGAGAGAGAGAACTGAAGATTAAGTCACTGTGACCTGTTGATGGAGAGAGAACTGAAGATTAAGTCATTGTGACCTGCTGATGGAGAGAGAGAACTGAAGATTAAGTCACTGTGACCTGTTGATGGAGAGAGAGAACTGAAGATTAAGTCACTGTGACCTGTTGATGGAGAGAGAGAACTGAAGATTAAGTCACTGTGACCTGTTGATGGAGAGAGAGAACTGAAGATTAAGTCACTGTGACCTGCTGATGGAGAGAGAGAACTGAAGATTAAGTCACTGTGACCTGTTGATGGAGAGAGAGAACTGAAGATTAAGTCACTGTGACCTGTTGATGGAGAGAGAGAACTGAAGATTAAGTCACTGTGACCTGTTGATGGAGAGAGAACTGAAGATTAAGTCATTGTGACCTGTTGATGGAGAGAGAGAACTGAAGATTAAGTCACTGTGACCTGTTGATGGAGAGAGAGAACTGAAGATTAAGTCACTGTGACCTGTTGATGGAGAGAGAGAACTGAAGATTAAGTCACTGTGACCTGTTGCTGGAGAGAGAGAACTGAAGATTAAGTCACTGTGACCTGTTGATCGAGAGAGAGAAGAGAGGATTAAGTCACTGTGACCTGCTGATGGAGAGAAGAGAAGATTAAGTCACTGTGACTTGCTGATGGAGAGAGTGAAGTGAACATTAAGTCATTGTGATGGAGCCATTCCGCTCACTTGCCCTTAATTAAAATCACACGAGGTCTGTGCCTATGAAGCAAGCCGCGGTCTGCTAATTGGAGCACATTAACCACTCGGTAAAACAGGAACGTGTTGGGGTGGCGTGGGGAGGTGGTGGAGATGACCTAATATAACCCTTTCATTCTCACCCCATGTGATAATTTTTTTCAAACTCAATATTTTCACGGTGAAAAACAATGGAAACTCCAAGATACACAGGTGTTGCAGGGCTGCAGGTTAACATTCAAAGTGTTACGAAAATGCACCAGCTTTAAGAATATGAATCCTTTCTTGATTGGGTTTGCATATTTACATAATGGTGGCACATCGGCAGTGATCAGGATCTCATTATATTTGTGAGGGTTTTCATTGCTACCTTTCCAGCTGTCCACTATTGGGATCTCCTATATGAACTCTTTAATTCTGTCCCCCCCTTTATTTATAAGAAAAAACTGCTGATTTAAAACAATTCTAATTTTTATAGTATTTTTTATTTTTTTTAAATCTATGTTATGTGTGGTTAATTTCCATCTAATGCATGATAATGAAATTATTTTTTTTTTTAACAACAAAAAAACACCTGGCCTAGTTATGTTCTACTATCCAGTCAGCATGTGTTGTAGGGGAGTATTCTATTTTGGATAAAATGTATTCCATTATTATTATTATTATTAAATTTTCCTTTTGCTTTATTAGTACTTTCTTTTATTTTGGAAAGTACTTGGAACTTTGAAATGGCCTTCATAAATTAATGTTTGATTGATCTTGCTAATTATGGTTGATTTGTTTAATGGGGATTCATTCTCATGAGAAAAATTTCAACACTGCTGACCAAGGACACCATTTTAATATAACAGTAAGATTGCAGTGATAAGACTCACTGTGCATTAGCCAAAGACATGGTAAAATGATTGTTGCTTTACTTATTCGCATAGAACCCTACTTTTTTCTGGAGCAATTTACACAGTCTCGTGTTTAATTGCATACTGTCCATGTGTGGCAGTGCCTTATCTGGGATTTACAACCACAACTTCTGAACTACAAGCCCAATTCCAACAGTATTACTCTGCCTCCTGTTTAATTTAAATGAATGTGTTTGGACGTTTGAGTGGACTGATCGTGGACCACTCCAGGGGCCTCTACTATCTGACCAGGAAAGTTGTTCTACACACTGAAAGCTCTCTGTGTCAACAAGTACTTCAATCAGTGTGAAATTTAACTGTTCTATCCCTTTAGAGACCCTGTTAAATTAATGTAATGTAATGCACAGGCTTCTAATAGTGACAAAATGTGAACTCAGTATATCCATAGAGTGAGATTGTATGTACTGTAGATTGATTTTAGTATGTTTTAGAGTGAGATAAGTCTTAGTTTTAGAGTGGAATCAGTCTCAGTTTTAGAATGAGATCAGCCTCTGTTTTAGAGTGGGATCAGTCTTAGTTTTAGAGGGAGATCAGTATGTTTTAAGAGTGGGCTCAGTCTTAGTTTTTGAGTGGGATCAGTCTATTTTAGAGTGGGATCAGTCTCAGTTTTAGAATGGGATAAGTCTCAGTTTTAGAATGGGATCAGTCTCAGTTTTAGAGTGAGATCAGTCTCAGTTATAGAGTGGGATCAGTCTTAGTTTTAGAATGGGATCAGTCTCAGTTTTAGAGTGAGATCAGTCTTAGTTTTAGAGTGGGATCAGTTTCTGTTTTAGAATGGGATCAGTCTCAGTTTTAGAGTGAGATCAGTCTTAGTTTTAGAGTGGGATCAGTCTTAGTTTTAGAGGGAGATAAGTATGTTTTAAGAGTGGGATCAGTCTCAGTTTTAGAGTGGGATCAGTCTCTGTTTTAGAGTGGGATCAGTCTTAGTTTTAGAATGGGATCAGTCTCAGTTTTAGAGTGAGATCAGTCTTAGTTTTAGAGTGGGGTCAGTCTTAGTTTTAGAGTGGGATCAGTCTCAGTTTTAAAGAGAGATCAGTCTCTGTTATAGGGTAAGATCAGTCCCTGTTTTAGAGGGAGATCAGTCTGTTATAGGGTGAGATCAGTCCCTGTTTTAGAGGGAGATCAGTCTCTGTTTTAGAGTGGGATCAGTCTCAGTATTAGAGTGAGATCAGTCTCCATTTTATAGTGAAATCAGTCTCAGTTTTAGAGTGGGATCAGTCTTAGTTTTAGAGTGAGATCAGTCTCTGTTTTAGAGTGGGATCAGTTTTAGTTTTAGAGTGAGATCAGTCTCAGTTTTAAAGGGAGATCAGTCTCTGTTTTAGAGTGGGATCAGTCTCTGTTTTAGAGTGGGATCAGTTTTAGTTTTAGAGTGAGATCAGTTTGAGTTTTAAAGGGAGATCAGTCTCTGTTTTAGAGTGGGATCAGTCTCAGTTTTAGAGTGGGATCAGTCTCCGTTTTAAAGGGAGATCAGTCTCTGTAGGGCTTCAGTACTCAGTCAATGTGAGGAGACATGTGGCAGCAAATACAATGTGCATTATCGCTAAAAGGTCAAGGCCAGCTGAAGGGAAATGTCAGGCACACACATTGACCTATTCACCAGAGAGTAATCCTCTAAGAATGTTCTATTTGTGTGGGTATAATCCTTCAAGAAACTAACTGTTGTCTCATAGACTGTGTTAAACCCTCATGAAATGTTTTCACAATCATTTTTATTTCTTCTTATTTTATTTTATTTAGCATTTTTAATAATTGTTGTAAGTCCATCTTCCAGAAAGCATATTGTGTGATGGTATTTAAAAAATAGATTGAAATGATTCTATTACTTGGACAGCATTAGTCAGAGTGAAGGGAGAGGTTGTTTTACCTTCTGGATGCTCTGTAAAGGGAGATGTTTATTCTATTAGAGTTTAACGTATTCTATCAGAGTTGATATCACACAGAGTTGAAAATTGTACTGTGTACAAATGTTTTAGGTAGTCGTGTCACTTTCAGTCCTGTATGTACCTATGTGCTTAACACTCAAAACACTCAAACGATGTTGAGAAAAAAAACTACCCAGTGGGAATAAATCTCAGGAGGAACCCTTAGAGGGGGAGCCCATCCTCCGCTGGCCAGCCTGGTTTCAAGACTTAAAGTTAGACTCAAGAGTAACAGGGAGGTATCGGGGAATTTACCAGACAGACACTCATAGTATTTGGACAAATTATAGTCTGAGGTATTTGGTAAAAAAGACCAATAAAATTAGTCTATCTTTTTGCCAAACTCTCAAATTCAATTTTTGTTATCGTTTCTTGATAACTTGCACAGTACTAACGTAAACCAATGTTGTTGGTGTGCATGCGCACCGTTGCGCCCCCTGTAGGCCACTCAGGAGCACGCGCCTCCTGCTTGCCTCCTGCTCTCTGCGCGCAGCGCGAGCCTTTTGTGTAAATTGTGAGGCACGAGAAGCGAATCAAACTGTCCTCCTACGGAGTGCACGCGCGGGGCTGCTCTTTTCACAAGTCTGTGGATTTCTGTGGATAAAACGAGTTTTCCGGGTGGAAACAAGTTTAGACCATATTTAGACGGACAACGCGAACATTTGTCATCATTCATCCATCGTTTCAAAGCTTGTGGCGCCAGTTTTTTATTCTTTTTTTTTTCGCAAAACCGCAAACGGATGCGTGAGCATCGAGGTGTTCCTGTAAATCGACACTGCAAATATCAAACTTTTGCTGACGCGTCGGCTCCTCTTTGGTTACACAATCGTTGCCTTACAGCGAAAATATAAATAAGTGGGAAACAGGTGATTTGATACATGTGATGAAATGGATGTGAGATTACAGCCTCCATCAGCAACAGAGCCTTCCTGCCCGGAACCCTCTCCGCGCTTTCACCCTCTATATTGCAACAAGGTGATTCACTTTCAATTACTCTCTGCGTCATTGACGTGCATTTACAACAAAAAAGGTTTATCTTAGTCAATACGTATCCACATATAGGCTAGCCTATGTTTTAATAACGCAACGTTACGTTAAACATATTAGGAACTTATTTGTCAAGTCCACTTGTATGGAAAGAAGGGGAATACGGTTGACAGAGTTGGAGAGCACGATATAGTTACGATATAGTTATATTGTGCACAGTTTATTTGTTAGCTTGAAAGCTGCCCTGCAGATTTCCACGAACGTTACTCAGAGGAGTTGATGCATCTGTTGGTTTGCGAGCTACAACGAAGTTTTCCGAGAGCACGGCTCGTATACCTTCGTATATCAACTCGTTTTACCCCATCCAACAAGTTTATATTTGACTGTACTACATGCGTTTAGCAAGCTAAGCTACCGTTCAGCTAACAGAGAGTTACAGCTAACAGGTGTAATTTGAGTTTATCCACTGTGTTTACGTACTTGCTCACTGTGCTCTTTTCGACGCTTCCTTGGCGGTCCTTACATGATCCTTCTTACATGATACTTTGCACCCAGCAGCTGCAGATTATAGTGTCAGTGTAGTCGCACCTTATTACAAATGGAGAGAGAATGAATGTGTGTGTGTGTGTGTGTGTACGAAGGTAAACATGGTTTATTGTGGCTTTTCTTGAACAAATACACACAGATGTATTGTGGAATGTGGCTTGATCCGGGGACTGGTAGTGGTGGATTCAGTTTATGGCAATGTTTTTGTTTTTGCTTCCTGATACATCACATTTTTTTAAATGGAACATAACTTACTAAACAAATATTTCTTATTAAATTACCTTATCTTATGATATATTTATGTTTATCTTATGATATGTTTATGTGCAGTTTAAACTCATATATGGCTATATGGTTATGACTTCATCAACAGGGAAGTCTTTTGTTTAGCTTTTTTGTGAAGTTCATGGTTACAGGTCTTTTTCTTAAAAACTATAATGATGCTATCTATGCTGTAATGATAATTTATTTCACTAAAATAGTGTTTCAGGTCCCAACTGTGTGAAGATTGTTTTAACAACTAGCATTGCGTTTCTTTCAAAATTGTAGTGGTAGAATTCAGCTGCTTATTGAACAGTTTATGTGGACATAACGACTGTTAATACGCTAAGTGCATTTGAATAAAAAATTATTTAGGAATTGTATGTAGATCGTTAGTGCACATATTTCATATGTGTATTCTGTGTGCTAGAGAAAGACTGGCAGCTAGGCTACCTGAATTTACCATGGAGGTTAAGGTTAGCATTGCAGTGTGAGGATGATTGGATAATCCAAATAGAGAGGGAAACTCTGGTTTTTTAGAAACTCTTTGCCAGCTTCACCCATCCAGTGAAGTGCAGCTTTGACTGTGTGAAAGTCTTAAAGCTGTTTTATTTTATCACATGGGGGTGGGATCATTTTGGAACAGCTCACTGCCTTTATTCATTATGTCCGACTATAAGACCCTCGCCAAAGTACCAATGTGTCATTCCAAGAGACGATTGAGGTTTCAAGATGAGTGATTCTTGTGGTGCAGGATTGAATTGTGAATGATACATTGCAGCAGAACAAATCTAAATACTGGCGGTGGGGGAAATTAAAATGATTGTAATATAATGAAACAGGAAGCCCTTTGAGGGCTGATGGTGAGATTATGGCCTGCATTAGATTTTGTAAAAGACCTTTCAGTGCTTTTGCAGATGAAAGGTGATTTGAACGGTTTCTCTGGCAGCGTTTGAGGGGGGCTGTCCTCACGTTTCTGCTTACTGTCCCTGTTGCCAGATGGCAGTTTATGAGATGGTGTTTGTGTGGAATAGCTGAAAGCTTGCTGTAATTGCCCTATTTGGTATTGTCAGTGTAGCTCCTAATCATGCAATGTGATTTGTGAATATAAATAGTGTGGGTTGTGGGTAATGTAGGAACAAGCTTGTGCTATTTATTTGCCTCATTCACCTTGTTTGCTAAATAGAAAACATTGGAATGACTTTGCATGTTGCTTATTATCTTTAAAATGAATGATTTCATATTAATTTGATAAAAGTATTATTGTATTTCATATTAAATATGGTCAATCTGTAAACGTGATTCATTAATGTGGTCCTCAGGGGTGGGTCTAAGGGTGGCTTTGCTGAAACCGTTCTGTAAACGTGATTCATTAATGTGGTCCTCAGGGGTGGGTCTAAGGGTGGCTTTGCTGAAACCGTTGGCGGATCGCACCGTCGCTTCAGTGGTAAATGGCACAGGCGTAAAAGTGTGTAAAATGTAAAAAAAGCACAGTGAATTGCTGCAGCCATTTTACACTGCTACTGTTAACCTTGAACAGCTCTTTTTACTTCAGTCCATGTTCCGCCTTTGGTATGGTTCCGGGTTTTACTCAGTGCAGTTATCCAGCTAACTCAATAATCCTGCTTCGTAGTAAACCCCCCCTGCACGGTAGGGCTATTTGTAATTATGCATATATTTTTGGAGTGTGTAAAAGTCTGCTGGGATTATGGAATCTTTTTCCTTAAGTAGACGGGAACAAGCACATGTTTTATGTATCGCATTGTCCCCCCAATTGGAGTGGTTTAGCACAGCTCTGGTCTTAGAGGGAGGTCTGCGTTCTGGTTTTTGTTCTGACCACGTTCTCTTAGTTTTACTTTTCTGACAGCTCTATAAACTACCGTACTGTACTTGAGCACAGTGACATCTTTAGGATACACTTGCAGTCTTTATGTGCAGCTGGTGCTTATACAAACGTCTAATTAAATAGCCTAATTAAGAGCAGATGTTGCCACAGAATCCTGAAATGGAGCCGTCTTTGTTGTGCGCTCCTGGTTTAGCAGTTCATGTCAAATGAGTTGAAGGAAATGAAATGGTGATTGACAGGTGTGTCAGACTGAGGGCTGCAGTGTCTGCAGTGTCTGCTGTTTCCATGGTGTTTTCTTCACCAGTGCTTCATTTAAGTCATTGGTTGGCTAAAGAATCCACAAACCAAGTTTAATTGGCTGCTGAGTGAAAGGAAACCACAAAAACACTGCGGCCCCCTGGGAATTTAGTTTGACACCCCTGTTCTGTTATGATGAACTTTACGAACGAATAACGTATTTATTACAGTGGCCATGCGTTGTAATGGTTAGACGTCTGGTTATGTATTTCTTTGTTTAAACTAAAACAAGATTTCAGACCTTCAGTTAAATCTTAAATACTGTCATTGTGATTTCAGAAATTGAGAGAAAACCATGGATTTATCGTGCTTACACGGTATTCTCCACTCCAGTTCAAAAGACACCAGATGAGTTATGTCCGAATTAAAATGAATCACTTCAAACACTCTTTGGCAGATAAAGGTGTAAGATTTAGTTTTGTCGCACAGAATACAGGTCACACCTTTTATTAGGGCAGGACGGATGGTGCCAGATCATGATATTTGGGCGGAGTTCCCCTTTAACGGACAGTGAGGGGGTGGAGCGGATGTCGGGAGGGTTTTGGTAATGCCACACGCAGAGCTGTGGTGAAAACGACTGCAAGCCTGCTGACCTAAAAAACCCTGCTGGCACACTTTTACAACACACTAAAAACTCTGTATTCCATTAAGCCACAAGATGAAGATATATTAGATATGTAGTTTTAAAGTTTACTTTTTTCTAATTATTAAAAAGGAAAGTTATAAATAAAGTCATTTATAAACATGTGAGCGCTAACACAGTGAGGTCTAACACAGTGTGTCTGTTCTGTCATGGATGGTCACTTCAATTTCACTTTTGAATGGCAGCTCACTAAATGATCAGACAGCTGACTGGTTGAAATTTAACCACCTTGTTTCTTACAATAATCTAATTAATCACAAAAAAATGTTTTAAGTGAAATGTTTGCATTTGCCAAAAGCCTCCAAAGACAGGAAATTAAGTTGATCAGCCCCAACGCTAGCATCAGCCTGCTCTTCATCACGGTGAATCAGCACAGAGCTTCAGCCCCAACGCTAGCATCAGCCTGCTCTCCATCACGGTGTATCAGCACAGAGCTTCGACAGCCCTGTCTACTGTACTTCAAACACTCACCACGATACTCACCAACTGGGCAGATTGCTTAAGATTCAAACCTTATAAAATAAAATAAACACTGTCTCCAAATGACCAGTACTAGGAGGTTGGTATAAGAAATATGTTGCTTTCAGGATAAAAATAAATAATTAAAAACCTGAACTGAATTAAAGTATGCTAAATATCCTAGTATTATTGTCTTTGGTTCTTAATATTTACCATAACTGTTCTTGCTCAAGGTCTAAATCTGCAGTGGCTGACCTCAGCCCTGTCAGTGTAATCCTCTGTCACCACAGGGGGCGCTGTCTGTGGCTATTGTGATCAGAAGGTATTCGCTCTGTCGTTATAGCTGTCAGGACACGTCTCTTGCCCCTTTCAAATCCTTTTTCTCTCCATTCGTGCTGGTTGTTCCCTTTCCATAACCAATGTTTCTGAAATTTGTAGCCCAAAAGGTCTCTACAGCAGGAGAGAACACGGGAATAATGAAGTGCTGTTGGCAAGAACCGCTTTTTTAGTTAATGTGATTAGCCTTACCATATATTTACAGTTTTAAAATATCACTGTGACAGGTTTACAGTATTACAGAGAGTAAAGCTTTAACGGTACTACTGTAGGGTGAGAGGTGGGGTTGTAGATGAACAGAAACCATCCATTTGTTGCCTGCTTGTCTGCTGCAGCTAACCATTATCTCCCATAGTTTTTCATTAGCAGCCATGCTAATCGGGCTAATCAGGAGCTGGACCAGCGCATCAGAGAATACACAAAGGCACAGGCTATTGCACACGGCAGCGTTTTCTGAAATGGCAGAAATACAGGCAAAACATCCTGAAAGATGTTCTCTCGCTCTCTCGCTCTCGTTCGCTCTCATTTCAGTTAAATTCAATTTGCTTTACTGGCATGAAATACATACAGTACATACTGCCGAAGCAGTACGCTCTCAACTCCTCCTGTTATTCTCTTTCTTTTATCTTCCTCTACCCTCCACCCTCTCTCTCACACTGTCTCTCTCTCCCTCCACCCTCTCTCACATTCTCTCTCTCTCCCTCCACCCTCTCTCACATTCTCTCTCTCCTTCCACCCTCTCTCTCATCCACCCTCTCTCTCACATTCTCTCTTTCCCTCCACCTTCTCTCTCACATTCTCTCTCACACATTCTCTCTTTCCCTCCACCTTCTCTCTCACACATTCTCTCTTTCCCTCCACCTTCTCTCTCACATTTTCTCTCTTTCTCCCTCCACCGTCTCTCTCACATTCTCTCCCTCCACCCTCTCACATTCTCTCTCTCTCCCTCCACCCTCTCACATTCTCTCTCTCTCCCTCCACCCTCTTTCTCACATTCTCTCCCTCCACCGTCTTTCACATTCTCTCTTTCCCCATCGTCTCTCTGAATATAATAGATAAAAACAGATGTTTTCTGTGTTTTCAGTGCTATTCTTGTTGTTGTGTTGCAGTTTGACAGAGAGAACATGTACATGAGCACGTCAGAGCTGATCCAGGACTTCGCTCAGTACAGCCAGGTGGGTCAAACGCTAGTTCGCTGCTATTAAATGCACAGCTCGTTTTCTGGGGTTTTACATATTGTGTCAGTTTTTGTGCATGTTTCTGATTGGCCCAGACAAATGTAGTACTTTTCAGGGACCCATCTCATACACACACTAGCCTAGCCTAGTGGACTACAGACTCATTCAGGGACCCACCTCATACACTCCCACGACCCATTTTGGGTCCTGGACAGTAGTTTAAGAAACACTGGTATAAAGCAGAGGTTGCCAACCCAGGTTCTGGAGAGCCACATTAGGAGGTCTTCTGGAGGTCTGCTGGTTTTTGTGTTCACCTTAAATACAACAGCCACATTAGGCCCAAAAAACCAGGTAATCGACTGTTGAAATCAACTGCTTTAATTGATCAGTTAAGTGCAGAGTAACAACATCAACATCAAAAGACTCTTGATATCTTATTTTCAGGTACTATAAGCTCTCTGCATTTGAATGGATCTCTATGGGAATTGGGGGGTGAGACTAGACTAAGCTGTAAATTACACTGGTACAGTATGGAACACATGACTGGCTAAATGGCTGCAAGTAATCCAGGGTCTAAGGTATCAAACGAGCCCCAAACCATCACTCTGCGGCCAGATATGGAGTAGATGTGGATGGATCACTTTAAGGGTTTCTTCTCCTGACTTTTTCTTCCATAGAGTTCTATAGGAAAATGAGTCAGGAGAAATAAATATTAATTCAATAATAATAAGATGTGATCACATTTTAGATCTAATTTATGCAGATATACAGAAAATTCTAAAGAGTTCACAAACTTTCTAGCAGCATTGTATATATATATATATACTTCCTGAGTTACCTGAATTGAAATGGAAGCCCTGGAAATAAGGTCCATTTTATAAAGTTTATTTTCTTTATCCGGTAAATTGTTTTGTATTATTTGTACACCGTAAAAAAAACAGAGTAGAGACATGATGAATGAGATCTGCTCTATTGGAGTTTATTTTACACTGACAATTAAGAGTGTATAGTTGATTAAATAATTGTTTTCACTGTAGTTAGTACATGTATTGAAAAGGCAAGATTTTTATGTGGTTCAGAAAATCGTGTTTTATTTCTCCTGTTATAACATATTTTTCCGTTTGCGCTTCTATTAACATTAAAGTGTTAATGTGTCGCTGCGTTGCTTTAAGAATCACACGTAATGAAATAAAGGTCTGTCCACATTCGTTCAAAGCGGGTTTCAAAAGTGAAACAAAGTGCTTGATTTTGTGGTTTAAATGTATGAAGCCTTTAACACCTCTTTTCACACACCTCTCTGGCGTGAAGGTGGTTGTTTTTATTTTAAGAGAGCGAGGAGAGCGAGGAGAGAGAGGAGAGCGAGGAGAGAGAGAGGAGAGAGAGAGACAGAGAGAGAGCTCTGTTTTTGAGCGTGTAAATGGAGAGAGAGAGAGAGAGAGAGAGAGAGAGAGAGAGAGAGAGAGAGAGAGAGAGAGTGAGAGAGAGAGAGAGAGAGAGAGAGAGAGAGAGCGAGCGTGTAAGCGTTTTTGAGCGTGTAAATGGAGAGAGAGAGAGCGTGTAAGCATTTTTGAGCGTGTAAATGGAGAGAGAGAGAGAGAGAGAGCGTGTAAGCGTTTTTGAGCGTGTAAATGGAGAGAGAGAGAGAGCGTGTACGCGTTTTTGAGCGTGTAAATGGAGAGAGAGAGAGAGAGAGAGCGTGTAAGCGTTTTTGAGCGTGTAAATGGGAAGTAGTGACAATCCAGCATTTAATTTGTACCACTACAGTCATGCGTTCCTATAGATTTAAAACATTTCTTTACATGTGAAAACACACAAACGCTTATCATGGTTATATTAGTCAGGTGCCGATCGCTCCCACCCTTTTAAGAAACTCTGGCGGGACATCTGTGGCGAGCAGTGGAATGAAGCCCGGGCGGAGAGAAAGGCAGAGGCGAGACGTTTGTGTCGAAGCTGTACTGGAGAGCTTTACGGGAACAGTGAGGTTTCTGTTTTCACTCTTAATTCATCGGTTCATTGCTGTAGCCGGCCGGCCGTCTTACATAATCGTTTATTTTCCCACGAATAAAGACCTGCGTTGGAGGTGACAAAAATAATTGAAAAAAAATAGCAAGAAGAAAAATATGTTTATTTGTTAGTGAAGCTTGCAAAACACTGAAGTTGACAACAGATGATATTAAGAAGTGTTAGATGTAATTAGTCTGTTTACCTTATTGAAGTTGATTTGCTGATCGTGCATTACCTTTGGTTAATATCAGTTGATTATATTGAAAGGGGGTGATTATTTATTGGTCACATGTGCAGCTGGTTCTATTGGTAGAGGTGGATCAGGTGTGATTCTCAGTTCTGAATATAGTTAACATTTGTCTTTTATTTTACAAGCCACCAGTGTTTTTTTCATCACAAACACAGTCTGTGGGTTCATTTTGGTGATGGCCAGACTCCCTGGAGTGCAGTGCAATGGCATCGATTGCTTTAAATATAGAGCAGCACGTTTAACCCTCTGAAGTCGGTGTTCTAGAACTCCATTGCTTTCAGTTACCAGTAGTGATTGTTACATCAGCATTAGAATGTTCAGCTAAGAACATTCTAAGGATGTATTTGTGATCGTACACCTAACGGGTGCAGTGCATTTTGGTGTAGGACAGCATTATTGATGTGCACACAGTACATTGTAAGTGTAAGCTGAGGGGCTGGAAGCATAGTTTAGTAAATGCTCCAGGTAAATAACAACATGCTGTATGTGTCTATTTTCAGTGGTTTATCTTTGTTGATACTACATGTTGGATCCTAGTTAATGTATTTAATATTTATTTTTTTATTACATGTTTTCACGCACCCATGGAATCTTTTTTGTGTACAGTCAGTATTTGAACAGCCCGAATCGTGTGAACAGTGTGAATCTGATGTAAGCCTGACGGGTCAAAAAACATCAACCCGCCAGATGGTTAAATGCATTGATTGCTTTATCTTCGGAACATAAGTGTGTGGGTTTTTATTTTATAGCGGTGGATTTAGATCCCTACTTCACTGCAGAGTCACCGCCCATCTTCTGCCGCAGACTAAAATCTCAACTGTTTACATCTTGGCTCAACTAACACCGAACTCACAGCATTTATCCTGGGTTTAGGCCTATGTGGGGTTAATACTGTATATATAACTGTATATCCTGACTACATCCTTAAATCTCTCTTACCTCTGCCGTGTTGTAGGTTTATGTACTGACTGCCACTGTAGGTTTATGTACTGACTGCCACTGTAGGTTTATGTACTGACTGCTACTGTAGGTTTATGTGCTGACTGCTACTGTAGGTTTATGTGCTAACTGCTACTGTAGGTTTATGTGCTAACTGTTACTGTCCCCTTTCACACTGATGTCTGCATCAGCTGAGTGTGCTGCCTCAGCCTGTATGTATGTGCTGCCTCAGCCTGTATGTATGTGCTGCCTCAGCCTGTATGTATGTGCTGCCTCAGCCTGTATGTATGTGCTTTTGTGGATAAGAGCATCTGCTAGACATAATTTTGTGTTATTCTTTATCTTCTGCATGCGTCCACCGACAGGTGTACCCCGCACCAGGCTTGGGGTACGAAGACTTCAACATCCCCCCCATCACGCCGCCTGAACTCACACTGCCTCCTCTACCTGAGTCAGATCCCGGAGCGTACCATTCTCATTGCCCCCCAGTCTCTCACGACAGACTTACCGGACTGCACCCCTTCCACCCCCTCAGAATGGACCCACCCGGGATCAACATCTCTAGCATGTTGAGCCAAGATGGAGGTCCGGCCCCCAGTTTCTTGTCAGCGGTGAGTCTGGCCTCTGTGTTCAGTGTATTTGAGTGGAGTGGAGGTGTCAGTCCACATATTACTGAAGGTGTAATGCAAATCAAGTGCAGGGTTTGTTGTTGTAATTGTGCACTTACACCAGTATGCAACTATCTTGCACGTTAGCTACTTTCAAAGTCACACAGAGCTCAGTATTTATAAAAAATAAATAAAAAATAAAAAACAGTGCAATATTTCCATTGAAGGATCAATTTTTATGTAAAATGTAAATAAAACATTTTTTTTAAGATATATTGAACTTTTTCACGATATTCTAATTTTTTGAGCTGCACCTGTATACTACATATTCAAATAGGTATTTCTCCAGATAGTCATCTTAAAAAAAATATTTGAATATGTAGTATACAGGTGCAGCTCAAAAAATTAGAATATCGTGAAAAAGTTCAATATTTTTTGTCACTCATTTCAGAAAGTGAAACTCATATATTATATAGATTCATTACGCATAGAGTGAAATATTTCAAGCCTTTATTTCTTGTAATTTTGATGATTATGGCTTACAGCTAATGAAACCCAAAATTCAGTGTCTCAGAAAATTAGAATATTTTGCTTTAGCATATTTTTAAAGTATCATATTTAATATTTGGTCGCATATCCTTTGCATGCTGTTACTTTCTGAAGTCTGTGACCAATCAACATCAAAAGACTCTCAATATCTTATTTTCAGGTACTGTTACAAGCGATACTATAACCTCTCTGCATTTGAACTGATCTCTATGGGAATTGGGGGGTGAGACTAGATTCAGCTGTAAATTACACTGGTACAGTATGGAACACATGGCTGGCTAAATGGCTGTAAGTCATCAAGGGTCTGAGCTATCGAACGAGCCCCAAACCATCACTCTGTTGCCAGATATGGAGTAGATGTGGATGGATCACTGCAAGGGTTATTTCTCCTGACTCATTTTCCTATAGAACTCTATATAAAATCTTCACTTTCTGAAATGAGTGACAAAAAATATTGAACTTTTTCACGATATTCTAATTTTTTGAGCTGCACCTGTATATTTGAAGTGTAAAAAAAATACATGAAACAATTATCAGACTTTTTTTCACAGGAGGAGAAATGAAACTTCTTAGGGTTTGGTTTTGACTTGAAGTGTCCAAATGGTGCAGTGTATCACACGTCTTTAAAAGGGCACTGTGACTAACTGTGGTTAACCAGTCCTCCAGCACACCTCACTGAGTTACATAAACTGAAACCCTCCAGTGCTACAGCTTCAGCTGTTGTTTTCTCACACTTTTCGAGCAGTAAGCATGACCAAAATATTTAACGGTTAGCCCTGTTTCAGCATTAGTCACACTTTCTGGGTATGTCAATCTCACCAGATTAAAACTTCACCTTTCCACACAGCTAGTTTATCAATTCCCTCTGTGTGCTTGAACCAAGGAGATGTGTGAATATTCCATGCCATCTGTGTTTGTGCAGTTATTTAATACGTTTATTCACTTCTAACATAACCCCTCTCAACAAGCATTTTTGCAATTTAATGTGGTGCTTTTAGCATCTTGCATTTTGTGATTCACATAGCAGATGTTCGCTCGATGGTGTAACCTCGATATCATTGCAAGTGGGGGCCCACCCTCAATGTGCTTCTCCCAGAATTAAATAAAGGTTGAATGTTTTTGTTAAATATGCTGACAGGAAATTGTTGATATAAAATAACAAAAATTTACATTTGTTACACAACGATTTCACCATCACTTCAAGTTTTTCATGAATGGTATATTGACCATAAAGTAAATTGCCAATGTTTTTGAGGTGGGAGGTGAGAGAATTCAGTCTTCTCGTCCTCTTAATATGCTCGGATCTAGTGGAACATCCATTAGGCGTCGCTATGAGTTATTGTTGCCAAGCGACAGGCTGGAGCAATGCAGCTGTGGTGTTGCAGGCTGGAGCTGATTGGTTGAATTATCTCTGAACATCGGCTCAAAAGATAAAGTGGCTTTGTCTCAGTCAGTGCTGTGAATTTTGGTACCCGTGAATTATGGGTTTGTTCGGTTTCAAACGCTTGAATTGTTTAGCGAGAGACATTTTTTGTTGAATGTGTGAAAGTACACTGTTTTGTTTTTGAAAGAAATTGAGAATTCCATAGAGTTCAATAGAAAAATAAGTCAGGAGAAAGTGACCCCAAACGTTTGAAGATTCATCCGTAAGGGAAACCTTTTACATTCAAGGTTTTATTTTTTTTATTTAGTTGAGTTTGCAACAGCAGATTTGTTTTCTCCTGTGTCACCTGACTCGATACGAAAGAACTTCAGTATAAACCAACATGTTATTTTTAAATTCCTTCTTTTCACAAATGGATAGAAAAAACCTGGGGGCACATCAGACATGTTTTGCACGGTTATTTACAGCAGTCACAAACATGTCAAATGAGAAAATGTTCGAATCAGCCTGACATGTAAGATATTATTAACATGTAGGTTTATGTGTCAGTTCTGACTAAAATTCCAGGAAAGCAAATAGATTTTTCACCGGTCCCTAGGTTCCCTCTCTACCGCCGGCCATGTCCTTAAAGCGTGACTAAAGCCCATGGGAAATAAGCTTTTTCTCCCATCCACTGGCCAAACAAACATAATGGAATTGCTGATCAGTGATTGGCACTCGCTTGCACAGTTGGTATGTGTGACATCACAACTACCCAAAAGCACGTATTCAATTGGTCAACTTCAGTGCATATCAAAAAATATTAATATAAAGTAAATATAGAGTAAATATGAAAAGGGAAAAGAACTACAATTAGATTTTTTTTTTTTTTTAAGTCACGCTTCAACCTTTTATGGTGTGAGCTCAAAATGTGGTTAGAATGTTCTTAACTGAACATTCTGATGCTGATGTAACAATTGCTACTGGTAACTGAAATCAACAGGGGTTCTAGAACACTGACTTAGAATTTAGAAAAAAACATTCCAAAAAAACCTCCTCTTCAAAAGGGTTAATTCTACATCCTGTTTTACAGATGCTGCACAAGGCAAACTCACACTCCTCCCAATGTGGAGCCTATTCACAAATGGAAGACTTCAGACCCAACATCCAATCTGTGATGGTGCAGCACGGACAGCTGACCACAATCAACCAATCACAGCTCAGCGCACATCTTGGGTTGAGTGGACATAATGTCCCCCACAGCTCGCCGTCTCCCCCCGGAAGCAAGCGAGCGTCGCCATCCCCCTCGAGCTCTGTCCATGAAGACGAAGCCGACGATGTCCTCAAGGTAAATATCAGGCTCAGGGACATCACTTTTCCCTGTAATATGGGATAATAATTATATGATGAAGTACCTGTTCTCGCAGGGGGGCGGAGCTTATGATGGGATGATGAAGAATCTATTCTTGCAGGGGGGCGGAGCTTATGATGGGATGATGAAGAATCTGTTCTTGCAGGGGGGCGGAGCTTATGATGGGATGATGAAGAATCTGTTCTTGCGGGGGGGCGGAGCTTATGATGGGATGATGAAGAATCTGTTCTTGCAGGGGGGCGGAGCTTATGATGGGTTGATGAAGAATCTGTTCTTGCAGGGGGGCGGAGCAGAGAAGAGGCAGGCCACAGACGTGGGGAAGAAGCCCAAAGTGCAGAAGAAAAAGAAGAAGAAAGATCCAAACGAGCCGCAGAAGCCCGTCTCCGCGTACGCGCTCTTCTTCAGGGACACCCAGGCCTCAATCAAGGGCCAGAACCCCAGTGCCACCTTCGGGGACGTCTCCAAACTCGTGGCGTCCACCTGGGACGGCCTAGGGGATGAACAGAAACAGGTGCTGCCCCCTGCTGGTGCACCTTGATAACAAGTCAATGGTCTCCAAGTCAAGTCAAGTTTTATTTGTCTAAAGCCCAATATCACTAAGTGTGCCTCAAAGGGCTTCACAAAGATTGAAACAATCTTTAAAAATAGGAAAATAGTCAGTCAAGATCAGTATTTATTTAGAGTACAAAAAAAATACAATAAACAAATTTAATAAAAGCACAAATGATAATCAAATAAAATCCAGTAAAAGATCAACTCTCTCCTGTGTTGCGGGTACTGAGGGGTGTGTGTGTGTGCGTTACGGGTACTGAGGGGTGTGTGTGTGTGTGTGTGTGTGTGTGTTACGGGTACTGAGGGGTGTGTGTGTGTTACGGGTACTGGGAGGTGTGTGTGTGTGTGTGTGTTATGGGTACTGAGGGGTGTGTGTGTGTGTTATGGGTACTGAGGGGTGTATGTTTGTGTTATGGGTACTGAGGGATGTGTGTTTGCTCTCTGCAGCTGTACAAGAGGAAAACTGAATTGGCGAAGACTGAGTACCTGAAGCAGCTGGCAGCCTACAGAGCCAACATGGTGTCTCAGGTATACAGTGGAGCTTTAGCACATACAACAGGGATCTCAGACTACAAATCCCAGAAGGCCACAGTCTGCAGGTTTAACTCCAGTCCTGGAGGGCCGCAGTGTTTGCAGGTTTAATTCAAATGCATGTATTTGCATGTTATTTATATTTTTTTGCAGTACAGAATCAGATAAAAAAATTTTGTGTGGTTTATTCCTCTGAGCAACCAACACCTCCACCATTTTGATTGTCGTTAATAGATAAAGTTTTTCGATATATTTAGTATTTTTTTTAAGACGACTCTTGTTTATGAAGTCTGTCCGTCACACAGTCGTCCTTCTTCTGTCTCTTCGTTTCCAGAGTTACGGCGAGATAAGTGAAGTCATAGCAACGCAGGGCTCAAATTCGCCGGTGTTTCCCAGGTCAGGGCAGACAAACGGCGGGGTGTACCCCGGACTCTCTCACCCTCAACAGCTGCGTCCCACTGCCCCCGTGCCAATGCCACTCCCTGGAGCCAACATGGCGTTGCTGAATCCTCTCCCCAGAGCCAACACGGCCTCCCAAATGTCTCATTCTGGAGCCAATATGGCCACATCGATGACTCTCCCCAGAGCCAACATGTCACCACCGATGCCTCACCCTGGAGCCAACATGGCAGCATCGTCCCCTCCCCCACATCCCACAATGCATCGGTGTGCTGCCCTCCAGCACCAGCAGCAGTTTGTCGCCATGCAAAAGCCCCTTGGCAACCACCACCATCAGCTCCCGCACCACCCCCAATCCATACCACAGGTAAGCACCTCCCACTGTCATGGAGACACACACACATAAACACGCACACACGCATGTACACACACACACACACACACACACACACACACGTATACACACAAACACATACACACGCTCGCATGAACACACACAGGCACACATGCCCACACACACTCACACAACACACTCACAGCACACACACACTCATACACAAATATTCATAGTCACCAAAGTGGGCAGGTGAATTGTATCACCCAAACACTGCCTAGATCAGCCTATCCCTCAGAACTAAACAGCCAGGCCAGGACTAAATCTGATCAGGGAAACCAATGTTTCGAGTGTGCGAGTATGTCCTTTCCATGCTGCTGGGAATTTTTTCTGAAGCCCTTATCTAGGCTGTAGAGAGACGCTGGGGTGAGAGACATATGCTCCCTGTGCCAGTGTGTCGGGGAGAGAGAGAGAGACATGCTCACTGGGCCAGTGTGTCGGGGAGAGAGAGAGAAACACGCTCACTGGGCCAGTGTGTCAGGGAGAGAGAGAGACACGCTCACTGTGCCAGTGTGTCAGGGAGAGAGAGAGAAACACGCTCACTGTGCCAGTGTGTCGGAGAGAGAGAGAGAGAGAGAGAGACACGCTCACTGTGCCAGTGTGTCAGGGAGAGAGAGAGAGACACGCTCACTGTGCCAGTGTGTCGGAGAGAGAGAGAGAGAGAGAGAGAGACACGCTCACTGTGCCAGTGTGTCAGGGAGAGAGAGAGAGACACGCTCACTGGGCCAGTGTGTCAGGGAGAGAGAGAGAAACACGCTCACTGTGCCAGTGTGTCAGGGAGAGAGAGAGACACACGCTCACTGTGCCAGTGTGTCAGGGAGAGAGAGAGACACGCTCACTGGGCCAGTGTGTCAGGGAGAGAGAGAGACACGCTCACTGGGCCAGTGTGTCAGGGAGAGAGAGAGACACGCTCACTGGGCCAGTGTGTCAGGGAGAGAGAGAGAAACACGCTCACTGTGCCAGTGTGTCAGGGAGAGAGAGAGACACGCTCACTGGGCCAGTGTGTCAGGGAGAGAGAGAGACACGCTCACTGGGCCAGTGTGTCAGGGAGAGAGAGAGAGACACGCTCACTGGGCCAGTGTGTCAGGGAGAGAGAGAGAGACACGCTCACTGTGCCAGTGTGTCGGAGAGAGAGAGAGAGACACGCTCACTGGGCCAGTGTGTCAGGGAGAGAGAGAGAGACACGCTCACTGGGCCAGTGTGTCGGAGAGAGAGAGAGACACGCTCACTGTGCCAGTGTGTCAGGGAGAGAGAGAGAGACACGCTCACTGGGCCAGTGTGTCGGGGAGAGAGAGAGAAACACGCTCACTGGGCCAGTGTGTCAGGGAGAGAGAGAGAGAGAGAGAGAGAGAGGGGAAACGCTGAGTTTAAGGGTTGGGTTGTCTGTAGGCAGGCAAGGGGAAAGACACAAAGGAGACAGATGGTGCCATTGTGATTGAATGAAGAGAAATAACTTTTTTGGGGGGAGGGGAAGAGGGAGAGGGGGTATAATACAATGCGTGGGTCCCCCCCCCACCCTCCACCCCCCACCCTGCTGCTGTGCTGTTAGACACAGAACCTCAGTGTGTCCAGAGTGTAGAGATAAAACCCCCTTTTCTGCACCCCTACCCACACTGTTACACACTCACGCACACACACACACGCACACACACACTGTGTGTTACACACTCTCTCTCTCTTCTCTCTCTCTCTCTCTCTCTCTCTCTCTCTCTCTCTCTCTCTCTCTCTCTCGCTTAACAAAGACCACGTAACTTCATTACATAGTACATCTAATGTAAGCCACCACCCTGTGGTGCAACAGCAGCTTTAAACTAAAAAAAACTCTTCCGTGTCGTGGAAAGCAATAGAGCTATCACTTCAGCGAATAAACCCTTTTTTCAGAATCGTGGTCGGGACGGGGCCTTCACACACTTAAGGATATGTATAATTCAGATGGACTTATTAGATTTCATGTGTATAAAATCCCGGAATGTTCTTTTTTTTTTTTTGTACTTCCGCCTGCGCTCAGCTCTTCGGGCATATGGAGCTCCATGGGGAGTTAGTCTGAATACACATCACTTCATTGATTTGATTTTTAAATGTCCAACCAGAGGATTAGTACCAGTCCTGTATGCACGGATGCTATATTTATCTGATGCTCCCTGGATTGGAGAATGAGATGATCAATTGGGAAGTGGTATGGGGAAATATCTTTAGTTCGTCCAAAAATCCCAATCACCCGCTTATTCATTTTAAATTGCGTCACAGAGCATCATTGACACCTTGTATAAGGTATTATAGTAAGCAAGCCCCAACTCCCAACTGCAGTCTGTGTCCCAATGGAGTTCTAGGTACATTTAAACACATGGTATGGGATTGCCCTGGGGTTTACATATTTTGGAGTAATATAGTACCTATTCTGTCAAAGATAGTTCACTCGGATATACCCTATGAACCGAGCGTACTCCTTCTTAATGACGATTCAAATATTCATTTAAATGGGACGCAACATAAGGCATGTAAGGTAATGTATTGTAAGGTATGATCTGATTTGTGACTTTTCATATAAATAAACATATTTGCTCAAAAAACAAAAAACAAAATTCTCAAAACATTGTATGAAATGTCCGTACACACACACACACACACACACACACACACACACACACACACGCCATTGTTGGATTTTTTTGCGTAGTGACTCCTAAGTATATGCAAGCTCCTCATTGTCCAGTGCAGACGCTCTTTCTCTCTTGGGTTTTATATGTCCTCGTGTATATAAAGCCTGGCCTGAATGAACAGCGCTTCCACAGGTGGGACCTAACTGGCCAGCTTTATCTAAGTATGTATTGTGCCTAGATTTATAGGTAGCTTCATTTGTCTTTTCTGAAATGGGTCCCAATAGGATTTTAATCTATCTTTCAGGGATTTTCTCCTCAGACAGAGTTCCGGGGCATGTTAAACGGAATGTCCGCGGCTGGACTCGCCTTGACTCCGTCCACGGATTACATCCAATCAGGCTGCAGGGATTCCTCTGCTCAGGAACTGGATTGGAGCTTAGACTACTGCAGCAACAGGTCAGCACAGAACACACACAGACACACACACACAGGTCAGATACAGCTGTGGTAATCAGCTAGCACACATTAGCATGCATCTCATACATGTGTAATACAGCTAGCACACATTAGCATGCATCTCATACATGTGTAATACAGCTAGCACACATTAGCATGCATCTCATACATGTGTAATACAGCTAGCACACATTAGCATGCATCTCATACACATGCAATACAGCTAGCACACATTAGCATGCATCTCATACACATGCAATACAGCTAGCACACATTAGCATGCATCTCATACACATGCAATACAGCTAGCACACGTTAGCATGCATCTCATACACATGTAATACAGCTAGCACACATTAGCATGCATCTCATACACATGCAATACAGCTAGCACACATTAGCATGCATCTCATACACATGTAATACAGCTAGCACACATTAGCATGCATCTCATACACATGTAATACAGCTAGCACACATTAGCATGCATCTCATACACATGTAATACAGCTAGCACACATTAGCATGCATCTCATACACATGTAATACAGCTAGCACACATTAGCATGCATCTCATACACATGTAATACAGCTAGCACACATTAGCATGCATCTCATACACATGCAATACAGCTAGCACACGTTAGCATGCATCTCATACACATGTAATACAGCTAGCACACATTAGCATGCATCTCATACACATGCAATACAGCTAGCACACATTAGCATGCATCTCATACACATGCAATACAGCTAGCACACATTAGCATACATCTCATACATGTGTAATACAGCTAGCACACATTAGCATGCATCTCATACACATGTAATACAGCTAGCACACATTAGCATGCATCTCATACACATGTAATACAGCTAGCACACATGCAATACAGCTAGCACACGTTAGCATGCATCTCATACACATGCAATACAGCTAACACACGTTAGCATGCATCTCATACACATGCAATACAGCTAGCACACATTAGCATGCATCTCATACACCTGTAATACAGCTAACACACGTTAGCATGCATCTCATACACATGCAATACAGCTAACACACGTTAGCATGCATCTCATACACATGCAATACAGCTAACACACGTTAGCATGCATCTCATACACATGCAATACAGCTAGCACACATTAGCATGCACGGTAATAAGGAATCACATTCACTGCAAATAAAAAGTGCGCTTCTCAGCTCAACTTCAAAACCATGGCTTCACACCATCTGCTCACTTATGCCTCTTACTGACTGCATATATTATTAGTTATTGCTATTTAATGTATGTATTAATATTATTTAACAGGGACAGTGCACAATAAAGATCAGCTCTGAGGAAGCGTTGATGAAACATTGGTAATAAAATAATGAATATGTGGAACTTAAGTGTGCGGTGTTTGGTATAATTACTACGATCACTAGCACCTTATATAAAATTACAGCTTTTCTCTTGTGTTTCCTAATTTTGGGTTGTGTTCTGTAGGACCCTGCAGAGATGAGCAGCGCTGTGCCTCAGCTGATCTCGAGGCGAAGCCGACCTTCACCCTGGTCAGAAGGGGAGGGCCTGATCCCTCTGTCAATCCCCAGAGCAACCCCGCCTGACTTACGTTATTATCCCCCCCTCCTGCTGAAATGTGTTGCTTCACCACCATATTCTAAAATGAAGCAAAAATGTCAAATTTAAAAAAGTTTTTAAAAAATTGGTAATTGGTCATTTGTTCCAGGCCAGATCATTCCCACAGTAAGCATGGGTGGCCAGGCCATGTATTTTAGTAGGTGGGGTAACGGCCAGCCCATGTACCATAGAGGGTGAATTTATGGTCAACCCATGTACCATAGATGGTGGATTAATGGCAAAACCGTGTCCCATAGAGGGTGGATTTATGACCAGCCCACATACCATAGAGGGTGGTTTTATGACCAGCCCATGTACCATAGAGGGTGGATTTATGACCCGCCCACGTACCATAGAGGGTCGATTTTTGACCAGCTCACGTACCATAGAGGGTGGTTTTATGACCAGCCCATGTACCATAGAGGGTGGATTTATGACCAGCCCATGTACCATAGAGGGTGGATTTTTTACCAGCTCACGTACCATAGAGGGTGGTTTTATGACCAGCCCATGTACCATAGAAGGTGGATTTATGACCAGCCCATGTACCATAGAGGGTGGATTTTTGACCAGCTCACGTACCATAGAGGGTGGTTTTATGACCAGCCCATGTACCATAGAGGGTGGTTTTATGACCAGCCCATGTACCATAGAAGGTGGATTTATGACCAGCCCATGTACCATAGAGGGTGGTTTTATGACCAGCCCATGTACCATAGAGGGTGGTTTTATGACCAGTCCATGTACCATAGAAGGTGGATTTATGACCAGCCCATGTACCATAGAGGGTGGTTTTATGACCAGCCCATGTACCATAGAGGGTGGTTTTATGACCAGCCCATGTACCATAGAGGGTGGTTTTATGACCAGCCCATGTACCGTATGGGGTTGCGGGTTTTTTCTTTGGACTAGGTCTCATGCTTTGAAAAGGCCAAACCAAAATGCATCACACCTGTTTTTCTTTTTGAGTTCACAGAGAACAGGGAGCAGAATCAGCAGATATCTTTACTGACTGAATGTTTCATGCCGGGTGCTTTGTTTTTTTTTTTCTTGTGGAGGTTTAATCTTGCTGTTAAATAATCTGTTAAAATGGTGGTCGGTAGGAGCTCTTTGGCTTTTAAATGGTTTTTGTATGCTGTTTCCCACGGGGACATTTTGTAAATAGAACCCATGTTGCATATATTTTCTTTCGACAGTGTGATTTTTTTTAATGAGATGGCGAGGCCAGTTAATTTGAGGGCCTGAACGAATCTAATTTCTCTAGTACTTTGTATATTTCAGATAATTTAAACTTGTGTTGCATTCTGTCATTCCAGACATGTAATTTGTCATAAATCTAAGCAATCTCTCATAGTGTTATTATGGGAGGGAGTCTAAGCAATCTCTCATAGTGTTATTATGGGAGGGAGTCTAAGCAATCTCTCATAGTGTTATTATGGGAGGGAGTCTTGCTCAAATTAAACTCGACCTGAAAGACTTTAGGGTGCATTTGGACCTTTATCTTAAAAGGGATTTTCTATTGAATGTGTTCATATTCTGTTATTTAATTTATAATTCAATTATTATATAATATTGGCAATGTTCCCATGTTGTTTTGGTCTCCCATGTTTATTTTGAAGTACAGAGAACTTCTGTTTTTAATTATTTCTGTTAGTAAGGGCCAGTGAATATGCCAAATGCTTCTGGCTTTAATGAAATGAATTAGCAGTGGCAGACTGAGCATGTGGCTAATTAATAAAGATGTCCATATGGTAACCGAATGAAACATGTTGCACCTATTTATGATATAATAAATAGAGATATTTGTAAGTAACTGTGTCAAAACTGAAGGATGTATTTTTCTTTGATAATACTTTTTTTGTGTTCAAAATAAAGCTTAATTGCATTAACAGTAACTTGTAATCTTGAGAATAGTAGTTTTTATAGCTTGTAATATTTCTGTTATTGTATTTAGCTAAGGTAAGCTATCATTGTTTTGATGTTAAATGCTGATATGTGTATACACATAGATGTGAAATATTTATCAACACTTAATACAACAATACATTACTTGGATGTTTTTAAGGCAGTTTTAATTTTGATTTAGTAGTTTCTTCAATTGATTATTGCTGATTCTCTTTGTAATTCAAAGAGCGGCAGGAAAACGGATCAATTTATATTGACTAATTTGAACACAATAACTTCCAATATGATATTCAGCCAATAATTTATGGTGAATCAGTGTGTGCCTGTAGCACATGCACTTTAAAAGCTAGAAGGGAATAATGAACTCAGAAGTTTTGTTTGGAAAGACAAAGACAAAATTATA
This sequence comes from Ilyophis sp. 1 JC-2022, assembly GCA_022702515.1. NCBI lineage: Eukaryota > Metazoa > Chordata > Actinopteri > Anguilliformes > Synaphobranchidae > Ilyophis > Ilyophis sp. 1 JC-2022. Next base: position 3,731,584 of record CM040395.1, on the reverse strand, counting down.
AATGAATCATGTACAATATATAAAGTAGCGTATTTGTTGGGAAAGGATATCGGCATAATTTGGCCACATGTCCAAGGATCTTAGTTGGTCGTGGCCACATAACAAACTCAAATATTCAGCCAAATACACAATAATATTAGCATTGAAATGTTATCGGAAATAAACTAATACGCAGTGTAGAATTAAACCCTAATCAACATCACAGGTTAGATTGAAGATATCGGTGTATATCCGATAGTGTTGTCTGGTCGGATATACCGATGACCAGCCCCCTGGTGGTCAGTTAGGGAAGTGCGGGCGAGCCAAAGTAGGAATGTGGCCTGCCGTTTCTCAGTAAAGAGCAAAAACGCTTTTAATGTTGGTAATGTTCCTGACATAATATGTTTTATGGTCACGTTCACATTAATATCTGGTGAACAGTCTTTTTTAAATGCGTTTTTGTGCCATCATTGGACTGAGACTGGATTTTCTTTCACACGGTTTTGTTTTTGTCAGGCAGTTTATTTCGCTACTGAGCTTTCCTGCCTGAATTAATAAAAATGACTACATGAATAAAAGAAGAGGTAGAAAAAGAAACGTAAACTCGGCTGTTGGTGAATGTTGCTGTTTGGTGCCATGTAAACCATCATGACTTGGAGAGGGTGGACATTGCCATCTTGTGGATACCAAGAGCCATCTCACCATTCGGTGAGAAAAACTGGGTGAAAGTTCTTACAAGAACCTGTGTGAATCAGATTTTTATTTTTTTAATAAAGATTACCGATTTCCCGGGTTATGTTGCCCTTATTGAAACAAATTATTATTATTTTTTTCTAAACCGCTAATTTTCAGCATGCAATGTTTTACAGTCAGAAGAGCTGGAGAAGGACTGATGTGATACCACAATGTAACTGCTGTGATTTATATAATCATAAGTAATAATCATGATGAAATATAAATTCTGTGTTAAAAAACATGGAGGACATCTGTTTCAGTTCTCCCAGTGCTTGGAAGAGTCCCTGTCAGTTATGTAGTAAGTCCACTGTATGGTTCCACCTGTAGCACAGGTATAAGGATGGAATAGAGTTCAGTTATGTAGTAAGTCCACTGTATGGTTCCACCTGTAGCACAGGTATAAGGATGGAATAGAGTTCAGTTATGTAGTAAGTCCACTGTATGGTTCCACCTGTAGCACAGGTATAAGGATGGAATAGAGTTCAGTCAATCAGTTGTTTTTGCGCAAAAATTATAGTTTCTAAAAATTCAAGTTCCAGGAATGTAAATGCGTAAGACCTGTGGGGTGAGGGTTGTGAAGAAATGCACATGCATGTGTTTCTTTATATACATACATAACCATTAATGAGTGTTAAGCCCAGCTGGCCATATCAGGATATCTGGTTGTTTTCTTCTTTATTTCACATGATATTTTAAAGCATGGATACATGATAGGTGGACTTTTCATTAGTTACATGGTGCACTCACAAATTCTCATTAGCTCACTTCCCCGGATACTGATAATTTATCGCTTACTTTGCTATGTATCAGTATATGACCGTCTGAAGACCGTTATCACTTTAGACCAGTAAAACACGCCGTTGCATAGCTTCAGTTTCACTCCGTATTTTTCAATTTTCCAAAAACAATAATGGTTGTGATATGTAAAGAAATACATGCATGTACATTTTCTCTCACAGTGTACAGACGAGGCGATTTCCTCCACACGTGTTTCACATTCTGTAGGCACAAACCCTTTGAATGTTATCACTGAGAACTGAAAGCTCGTATGATGTCATAACGCCTTCACCAGACTGCACTGACATTGCAAAACATACATTTTGCAATTTAAAAAAAAAAAGTACATTTTCAGTCTCTGCGTGGTCTCATACCAATGTTTGTTTAGTCAAAGGCTACTTCAGTGCAGCCTGATATGGTTACGACCATCATCAATGTGTTTGTAGCACCCACACGAGTAGCAAGATTGATACGTTTGAAGAACATTCCGGTTATAGTGTTATCTTACAACCAAATGGCGATGGGATTCAGTGTTGAAATGGTTCATGTTAGCTGCGTGTACAGGACATGAAGTGTGAAATTTAAAAAAAGGTGGAAAGGTGGCATTTGAGGTCGTCTGCTTTGTCCGAGGATAACCTCTTTTCCAGAGGCCCGTTTTGCACATGCCATTCACCTGTTCATTTTTCTGTTTGCAGTTCAGTTTGACTCTCACAATAAATAACTGCAGAGTTCCTATTCAAAGTCCAGGCATCTGGTCGCCTTCTATCAGCAACCACATCTTCCATCTCTTCATTTGTGTTTGGATACAGTCTGAAATGGCAGCTTTTAATGCTGCCTGTGGCTTTAATGTGTCAGTTGTCTGAGACTTTCATGTGTCAGTTGTTTGAAACTTTAATGTGTCAGTTGTCTGAGACAGCAATGTGAGACAGAACGTGATACAGTAAGAATCACAATATAAATTTTTTCAAAAGACGAATATCTGCGGTCTGTATATAAAGGAATATCTATGCGCTTAAATATGAGTTTTTTTGTTTTTTTTACTCATTTGCAACACAACCAGAGGAGTGCATTTCTTGCACAGTAGCCTAGATGGTACAAGTTATATACTCCCCTTGAAATTTGTACCGTAGTTTTACTTTCCAGTAGAAAGACATATAAAGGATGTAACATTCTGGCAAGAGTGTCAGAACTGATGCATGTAATTTTTTTTTATTGTTTGTGACTGACAGTAGCATGCGGACCGCTCCAGCAGAGTAACAGCAGGTGAACTTTAATGAACCCTGCCGTCTTATGACCCCAGATAACGTGTCAGATAGATAGAACTGCCTTATCAAACCTGAACTCGATAAGAATCTTATCTGAGAAAAAAGCAAACCGATCATCTGACACTTCTGTTTGACTGTCAAACATGTACTTCTGATTAAGCATCCAGAGAGTCCATCTGATTAATATTATATTTAAAAATGGGCCATGTACTTTAGGGCAGGTTTTCAGAGATCATAATTATTATGATGCCATGACTGGGAGTGGTAATTCTGATAATAATAATCAAGAGATCGAAGAGATTTTATGTAGATAAAAGATAAACATTTGTTTTACTCTTCGGTGGTAAAATAATATACTCTTCTGCAGTACTGTTTTTTGTAAAGGCATGTGCACTGACTCCATCAACAGGGAAACTCCCATAGGGGAGGGGCCAAGAGCTTAATGAAGGCGGAGTCTACAAAGAAAGCCACACCTCTGTGTGTGATTTATTTTGTGTAATTGTTGGCGTGGCATATTGCTAAAACTATAAATAATACAAACCACTGACTAAAAACACACAACACCAAAACAAAAATTAATGAAAAGACATGTTTCAGTTCGGAACAGTGCCACCTACAGGAGAGGTGGGGGAACACCTGGAGAGCCGTATCCAGGTTTTTGTTTTCACCAATTACTTCTGGCTCAATTTGCTATCTATATACATGAAACATTGGTTCACCAGTAGACTACTAGTTCACAGTAAATCCTGTAATTTAGAGGCACGAGTCTTCCCTTTTTTGAGTTTGTCAAAAGTTTTGCTTAATGTGAGATCACATAAATGTTTGGGTTTATTAACCAATTAAAAGCGGAACTATTTACTGGTTTGCAATTTAAGATCTCAGTGCCAATCATTTAACCATACATCCATTTCCAATGTCTGAAACAATAGCAGCCATCTTTTTTTTTAAAACAACAAAAAAAAAAAAAAAATGTATGTGGTACATTCCACCACAACAACATATTCTAAAGCATGCACACTCAGATTATGTACAGTAAATTAGCATTAAATATACATTATTTACAGCATAAAACGTACGATACAATAATACTTTCTTACTGGGCTTTAAGCCGGTACCGAAAGTCCACATCGTAGGTGGGCTGCAGGATGCCCAGGCCGACCCGAGACTGGTCCAGCGGTGGTACAGACACCAGAGAGTCCAGAAGCTCCATGTGGAAGTGGGCCAGGAGCAGGAACAGGAACTGCTTGATCTCATGGATGGCGAAGAACCGCCCGGGGCATTTAGTTACCCCAGAGCCGAAGGGCATGTAGTAATAGCGCAGTTTGCGCCCCCCTCTGTAAAAGCTGGTTTTCTCCTGACCGTTTTCATCCAGGTATCGGTCATACTTGTAGGTCTGAGGGGAGAGGATTGAAAAATAAATGTATGGGGGAGAAAACGAAGATACGGCTTATATAGTTGCTTGATATCAGCCCCTGACATCAGCAGCAGAGTTGTCAGTCAGTGTTTTACAAATCAGCACTGTGGCATTCCACTCAGACAGGCAAGGCACTCTGGATGAGGATCAGCCATTAAAACCCTTTGAAGAGTAGGGTTTTTTTTTTTTTTTTCAAAGTTCCATGTTCTAAAAAATCAAAAGTCAGTGTTCTAGAACTCCATTGTTTTCAGTCATCAGTTGTGATTGTTACATCACCATTAGAATGTTCAGTTACGAACATTCTAATCACTTATTTGTGATCTTACACCTTTAAAGGGTTATTAACGGAATGCAACATAGTCAGTGAATGGTTCTGCCACTAGCAGAAAAGCTAGCAGCCCGGCTGCTGGAACCAACAGTGGTTCTAAAGGTGATTCTCATGACTGGCAGAGAGACAGAGGCCACCTTTCTATTTCAGGAAAGAAACAGCAGCATGCAGGCAAGCTTCGTCACCCAGGGATACACAGGGGAGAAGGAAGGCTGGGGGCTCACCAAAGGGTCTTCGTAAATTTCGGGATCGAAGTGAAGCATCTGTGGATAAAGGGCGATGATGTCGTCCTTGCGGATGTGGTACGACTCCTTGTTGTCCAGGTGCAGCAGGAAGTTCTCCTTGGCCACCCTGACGTTGAGCGACGCGCTCGACAACCGCATGGCCTCCTTGATGATGCTTTCTGTAAAGGTTGGATAAAAGCATGCAGGTGTTCAGGGGTCAGCAGTGAAGCCCAACGAGAGAGGATTTTACAGAGCAAATCTGGGATACAATGCAAAGCATATTTATAAGGGAACTATGCCTGTGAAGGGAAGGTTTGCAGGTTCAACTCCCATGTGGGCCAATGCCATTGTAATTCCCAACAAGACACTTGACTTCATTTAATAATCCAGCCGTTAAAGGAATTACACGTTTAAAAAAAACCCTGAGCAGTGTAAATCACTCTTGTTTAAAAACCTCTGTTAAATACTGAAATGTAAACATGATAATTTATGAATACAGATTGTTTATGATATAGAAATATTGACAGTGACTGTTGTCATTACTGCGAAATACCGCAAGCTTGAGATTGGATGTTGTTTGATCCAGTGTCATGAGACCCTCGGCTGTGTGTTTAGTCTCAGCAGCACTCTTCTCACCTAACACCGGCAGGTTATCCAGCTGTTCCCTGGTGAGGGTCAAATGGGGCCCATTTGGATCGGGTCTCTGGCCAGAACTTTTCAGAATGTTCTCCACCTCCTCAGTTGCTGCTTTCATGGCCTCTGGACTCCTGGGAACAAACATACAAGTGATTCCCTGTTCAGGTTTCTGGTCCCTGTTCTACGAACGTCCGGTATTTCACTTCCATTCCACCCTGCAGCACTGCACATTTACAGCAGCTGTTTCCAGAAACTAACTTTAGATTATAGTGACTCTTACATTTTTTTTTTCTGAACCATTTTAGGTCGATGTAAGCCAGAACATTATAACCGATGCGTACATGCTTTCAACAAATGTCAAAACTAACAATATTTCTGTTTCTGTTTCCGTTATTAACTTATGAATAGAATCAGTCTTGTATTTTTTGTACATTTACTGTCAAAAACCCCCAACGTGTATATATATATATATATTTTTTTTTTAGGGGGAGGTTCCTTGTGATTGGGGTCCCAAGGACTTGTATTTTCAACAAACTCTTTTTTTTTTGGAGGGGGGGGGGGAGGGTTTCCATGTGTTTTGGGGGTGTTACTGGCCCTCATACCTGATAATGTAGAAGAGGCTCCAGAAGGTGGCGGGCAGGGTGTTGGCCTGGGAGGCCCAGAGCAGAGCCACGTGGGTCCGAGCCTTGCCCAGGTCGTTGAAGGTGGACAGGCTGTCATTGAGCACCATCCTGAGCGAGATCAGGTCCGACATGTTCTGCCGTTTACTCAGCTCCTCGGCCATCATAGTCTTAGCCAGCTTCTCCCGGGCGCTGTGGCCGCTCTTGAACACGTGGATGGGCAGCCCCGCCACCAGGGCCGGGAAGATCTTGTCGAACTCCTTGAAGTTCTCCAGGGCGTTGAGGACCAGGGCCTTCTGTGCCTCCTGTCTAGCCTGCCTCTGGTCCTCCTGGACGTTGAGCTCATTGCCAAAAAGCGTCAAGTATCCCGACTCAAACATCACCTTAAACAAGAACAAATAAAATGTAAGAATCCATGACGACAAGAACAGGCCTTTCAGACCATCTAGAACAGTGGTCCCCCAACCCTGTAACTGGAGATCTACCGTCCTGTAGGTTTTCACTTCAACCCTAACAAAGCACACCTCATTCAACAGCTAGAGATCTACCGTCCTGTAGGTTTCACTCCAACCCTAACAAAGCACACCTGATTCTACTAATTAGTACCTCAACAGGATCTCTAGCTCTTGAATGGGGTGTGCCAAATTAGGGTTGAAATGGAAACCTACAGCACGGTAGATCTCCAGGAACATGGTTGGGGGCCGACTGATCTAAAGCATTGGAACATAAGAAGACATAGTGAGTAGAATAGGTCATTCAGCCCATATAGGCTTGTCATTTACTAAAAGACTAGAGATAAAGAGCATTAAACACTCCATCAACCCTGGCCCTGAACATCCAAAGGCCTCCACCTCTATTACATGACCTAGCTCATGGATATTCAAATCCAGACCTCAAATCCAGACCTCAAATCCAATTCCGGCCCTGGTTTTCTTTCTCCCAGGTAATTAACTGAACAATTAGTGCTACTGATTGGCCAGACTGTCTTCACACCTGACTCCCAGGTAATGGGAGGGTGGAAAACCATCAGTTCTCACACCTCGAGGACCGTGATTTGAATACCAGGGACCTAGCTGTTCTACGCGTTTGATGAGCTCACTGGCCCACCTTGTAGCAGAAGGCGAAGATTCCATCCACCTCCCAGTCCTCTGGAGGCGCAGGGGAGGAGCAGGGCTGGAGGAGCACATTCTGCAGGTTCTCCATCATGTTCTCGATGAGGGAAGGAAGGGCGTCGCCCTGCAGGGTCTTGAGGAAGGTCTGGTGCAGGTTCTCCGTTGTGTAGCCGTGGCTGGGATCCATGCTGTCATGACCGAAAGCCTGCAGACAAAAAAAGGAGGAGACTCATTTCATATCAAGAGTCTTTTGATATCCTTTTATAGCCAGTCATGATAGCATCACCTGTTTACCTGTGGAATGTTCCAGGTCCAAACAGCAGTTTTTTTTGCCTTGTCCCAACTTTATATGTATATTTATATGTATATTTACAAAAAAGTTGATAAGGTAAAACATGAAATATCTTTGTACTGTTTTCAATTAGCCTAAATATATGTAAAAGATCATTTACAAATCACTGCTTTCTGATTTTACGTGCATTCTACATACATATTTTGGAATTGGGGTTTGTAAATGAGCTCATAGCAAACTCTAGGCTACACGTACATAGCCTCCCCGGTAGGTATACGCTACGATCGTGTATCGTTCAGAACAACGGACAGCACTGTAATCTCAGCCAATGATTTGCAAGCGCTACTGTAAACTAAATTTAAGGACAAGTTGAGTAAACATAAGAATCTTTTGTTTGGAGGAATAGCGGTTTATCTTAATTTATCGAATCCGGTATTCAGTAGGTAGACTATTGCGTAACACGACAGGCAACGCGTTTTCTTTTTCTCTCGCATATCAGATGGGCTCATATGAGAATGTGCTATCTCTTCGTGCCAATTAGCCTACATAATTCCAGCAGGCAACAATTACGGGTGTCACGTCATGCTTTTCTGAGTGTGCAAGAGTCCTGATAGTAAATCAAGAACAAAATAAAAACCAAATGAACCTTAATGGCATGGGCGGGCTAGTGCTTTGCTTTCATCTGCACGCTCTCTCCAGCTCCCGGATTGAACCCAGCTACCCAGGTAGGCTAATTACATTTTCATTTAGGTTAGTTCACACATATTGAAACCATCCGGTTTCACAATAGTTACACGAATAATATAAGTTAAACGGCACCTCCTTTCCTCCACAGCTGTCTTACCTTAACGGAAGCCTCGAAGTGAAATTTTTTCCAGTCCAGGTGGCGGCCCTGACGAATGACCGAGTGGTAGGAGAACGGGTCGCAGAGAAAGTGTACGTACTCGCCGGCGATCTTGCAGGTGAATATGTGGCCATGCTTCTTCTGTCTGCTGCGCAGAAACTCCAGAGGATTTGCCCCGAACTGCAGGGCACAACCGAGGTACGGGATGAGGCCGTTCTCAATCGGTGGCTCGCCGTGGTGCCTGGAACGGTGTGACGGACAAAAAGCGTTCAGAACACGCACAGCGACTAATAACAACCCCAAGGTCTGCCAAGAGTGACACACTTACAACTAAATATCTACTTTAGTTCAGTCGTTTAAAATCATCCAAGTAGCGGATGATGCGCGAGATGTCGGCTTTAGAACACCGTTTCACCTACCCCCGTTCGCCATGCTGTAGCTCCTAAATAACCGTCATGCAAACCATGACGCTGCCATACAAAATAATCTCACTGCGCACTGATACAAATAACACAGCCTGAGAGAGTGAGCGAGGTGAACGTGACAAGATAAATACTACACTTGTCCGTGCACTAAAAAAATCTATGTATTAGCTATCTTCTGCAAACAGTCCGGTATCGTTTTGTGATACCAAGTCCTGCAAGCTCAATGTCAAGCTCCATGTCATAGCGTTGCTTTTTTATTACACCCGGGATATCTACGTGTTAAAACATTTTAAAAACGTAGCCTACATTTAAGATGTCCAACCTATTTTATATCCTGGAAAAATGATGACGCAGCAGAAGAATGCCTCAGACCCAATTCAAGCCCGTTTCTGTGTTAATACTCCAGTTGTTCTTTGTGTATAAAATACGTAAGTCACATTCAAAACCACTACATAGCAAATCAAATAAAGTAAAAATGTAACTTATACTCATCAAATAACTAAAATAATGAATATGTTGGTATAGCTTTCTGTAACGTGTAGCGGGGAAAGATGCCCCTGCCTTTCAATTAACCAATTAATTAATTGAAAACGTTTATAATGTGAAAGAAATAAGCATAACTTTTAATTATACTATGGGCTGTCTACTATGTTCTCAATATTTTATATCTTATTCTTAAATTTTTATCTTATTTTATTCCATTGTCTTTTAAAGGGTTTTATTTGAATCATTCCCTCTTTTAATATATGTAAAGCACATTGCACATGTGTATGAAATGCGCTCTATAAATAAAGCTGCCTTGCCTTGCCTTTAAGTATGTCTGGGTAACATCAGATGGCCATCATAATGCATAGGCTACAGTACAACACGCAAAGCTACAAAGCAATTTTTCAAGTTTGCAACACAATTATTTACATTTCATTTTGTATAATTTATGATCTTGGTATTCGGTCCAGTATTTCAGTGTTCTTTTTTACTTTCCAATGTTTGTTTCCCATAGAGTAAACCCAAAGAGTTTGTATGAGGCAAATATACATTGACATGTTTCAGTTAGTAGTTTAAATAACCCACTGAAAATTGAAATATGGACTGCATAGATATGCTAATATTGCTCACCTTCTGCGGATACCAACAGCGAGCCAGAGACAGCAGCACATTCCGACCAGGAACCCCCAGATTAGAGCGATGCTTAGCATTATAGGTGTGAGCGCGAGACCAGTATCACAGATTCATAACAACACACACCTAGTGGAAATTACTCGGTTTTTATAGCCTACTCGTAAGACAAGTTACGACTTTTGTCGGAGTTTCATGAATTATTAACAACTTGGAAGAAGACACAACCCCTTCCGATAGATAGACGGCAGCCTGCGCCGGCCTCTAGGAAACCAGAAAGGTTACAATCTGTTTAACGGCCTTGAACCGCAGTACACGGGTACGACTGCCACACAGACTGTCCCAAACCGCGCTTTGTTGGGAAACCGCCCCTTAGGCATTTTTGCCCATGCGACCGTCTATGTAATGTTGTTTGATTTTTTATCAGTCATGACCAAAACATAACTGGTTTCCACAACGTCTGAATCTTGACAATGTATGAACGTGAACAAAAAGACGTAGTTGCATTGTCACTTGGTAACGTTATCAGGACGATTGAGAAATGAATGCAAGACAACGTAAAAACCAGACATCATACTGCCATCATTACAAATACGTGGTAGCAACGTGTCATTTGAGTTGTATTTGGATCATTGTGTAAAAGTAAAAAATGAGACAGTGGATCAATGTGTTTTACCTGACGTTGTGAATATTTCTCTACGCTTTAATGTCATTACTACTTGACCGGCTCATAAACGTCGGTAGCCTACTCAAGATAAAGCTCAACGTAGGAACCAGGACATATGTTAAATAATGTTATTATACAGTCTCATACAAGTTGTATCCGGATAACTGCTTAATAGTTTACAAAAAACACTGCAACGCGACGCCTTTTTTCTTATGAAAAGAGGAGCATTAAGAGAGAGACGAACAGCATGAAATGCGTGTTCCTGCCAATACCATATCATCATCATCATCGCCGTTGTTGTTGTGATGTCATGGGTTCTCCGAACAAAAGAACCAGCAGAGGGAACTTCCACATTTTAAACTTTTTTCTCCGGAAAAAGTGGGGGCAAATAACCCACCTGGGCCTCGAATGGAGAAAGGCCCGTGGAGGCATTACGAAATGTGATATGGGCATATTCAGCCCAGGAAAGGTAACTCCATGAAGTGGGATTGGAGGCCGCCAAGCAGCGAAGGGTGTTCTCCAGAGTTTAGTTGGTACGCTCAGTTTGTCGGTTAGTCTGCGGATAGAAGCCAGAGGATAGACTAACGGACGCAAACTAAATTTGCTATTTTGTTAAGCTGAGATTTCAAATTTTGATGTTCTTTGATGTATTTAACTATTGAATGATGCAACGGCATCCACCTCAGAGTGAGCACATGCACAAACAAAGATGGTCATGACTCACAAATTCTAAAAAATCACACGCCCCACTTCCCACAGTAACCGTATCTCACAGCCTTCCCCAACGGAAAGCCAAACTGTTGCCCCTATACGTGAGCTAACAAACATTTAGACATCGCTGTCAAATTCGTAATGAGCACATCAACGTACACATACAATGCTCATACCCTATATTCTTCATTCAGGAGTTTGGATGCCGGTTAGGCTTGACTAATACAATACAATTCAATAAAGGTTCCCTTGTGCCTGTCCTGGAAGGAATATCTTGCTCCAGTCACACATGAAGCCTCTTCCTCCAAATCATATTTAAGGTCAACAAAAAATAGGATCGGACATGTATCTATGTGCTCTCCAAAATTACGAATGCTAATTGGGTTTCTGAACTATGCCAGGTTTAAAACTCGACTTATTTTTTGTCTTTTATGACTTATGACTTGCAACTAGAATTTTGATATGCTTGTGCGGTATACTACGGAGCAGGATTACTGAGTTAGCTAGATAACTACACTGAGTACAACCTGGAACCCTCCCAAATCAGGAACATGGACTGAAGTAAATAGAGCCTTTCCAGGTTTTACTTTCCTGCAGTTATCCAGTTAACTCAGTAAGCCTGCTTTGTGAAATACCCCTGGAGATATGTAGTTGTTGGGGCATCTCCATCACGATAAACAATGAGAGCCATTTCATCCTCATATTTCATTACTGTGAGATTTTTGGTGTTTTGCAGAATTACATTTTTACGGATGGAGAAAAATGCCAGGGGGAATATTCCACTAAACTATCATGTTATCCAGATAATTGTGAGACCCATAAGGCTATACCTTCACATTAGTGAGATTCCAGTCGATAAAAAAGCGCTAGAATCTGCTTTTAGGGGTGAGATTTAGTCATACATATTGTTGTTCGTTCCTCCCAGATCCCCTCATTCCTCCAAGGCTCCCTCGTTCTTTCCAGATCCTCTCGTTCCTCCTAGGACCCTTGAAGACTTGCAGCCATTTAGCCAACCATGGGTTCCATACTATTCTCTTATAATTTACAGCTTAATCTAGTCCCGCCCCCTCAATTCCCATAGAGATCCATTCAAATGCAGAGAGGTTATAGTATCGCTTGTAAGATCAATGATTTTGTTTTACATACTGTCCCAACTTTTTTGGTATTGGGGTTTGTAAATGCTCAGGGTAATTTAAGGTTACTTTACCAAATGGCAAATATGCAATTACGGATTACCATACAGTCACCAAGATAGGTGAAATATCTAGAGTTATGGTAATAACCCTTATCTGGTTTAAAAATATTTCTGTACATATGTGCAGGTATTTGCATACAATCTATTAACTATTTTATACTACACCATGCACCTAATAGAGCTCAGTTGATTGATTGACAGAAACTAAAGGACATTGCATTGAAACAGGATAGAAGTGGTTTGTAGTGGGGATTAGATCCATATACGACCTCATGTAACCCTGTAAACCTTTGTGACTTCAGAAGTGCAGGATATATTGTCATGTGTCCAACTGGAAATAGTGAGTGAAAAGTGTTTGGCACAGAAATTATTACAGCCTAAGCAAATGTTCAACTCCTGCTTTCCCTCAGATACACTCCCTTTTTCTCAACAGCTGCAGGATAAGGGTCATTCCATATAAAATCAATCAGTTCTGGGAAAGGCTTGGTGTCTTGCAATAGTGCTTGAAGTTGAGAATGAAGATGTTTATCTTGACTTTATTAAGCCAAAAGGTCCTGCAAGAACATTTTCCTGGCCTCAAAGAAAATAAAAATGTTGGGTATCGACAATACACATCATGCTGATGACGTCACGTGGCGCTGTAATGGCGACATGTAGTCCAGCTGTCTCTCGTGTTTGTGTTTGTTCATTTGAATGTGTTTTGTTGTGACGGGCTTTTTTCTTTGTTTTTTCATGCGCTGTGGTGTCTGTAGTGGGACGGGGAAGTGGGCTGGAGATTTTTCAGGGCACTCCTGCTACTCGTTTTGATAATATTAACGAATTGTCTAGGCAATATAATTTTGTTTGTGGTCGTCACCATGGCGACACATTCACAATATATCCTCGGGAATGTCCGTTGGATCTGCAGCAACAAAGTTTACCATCGCTCTTCACTGGAGTTGAAGATATCGGGACTGATCCGGGAGTGCAGGCAATCTTCAAAAGGCAACCAGGGAAGGGAAGGATAACATAATGCGGGGGAGGAGTGAGGCGACGACTAGGAAGGTTGACGCAGTGACAGTGTTGTCGACAGTGTACAGAGACCAATACTGCGTGTATGGAGGAAAGTCGTGGAGGCAGAATTTGTGTGTTGGACTGCTTAATGACACTGGACATCTCTGGACAGCGGGGCTATTTTTAATCATGACTGTATTCCACTTTAATTCACTTGATTAATGCAAGGATTCTATTGAATGTGTTTATTTGATATGTTTGTTTGTGTGTTGTGGGTCTGCCCATTGTCTTTTGTTGTTTCTGGGGCTACAACTGAAGTTTCCTTATGGGAAAATAAAAGTTTTTCTATTGTATTCTATTATATAAAATGAAAATAAAATAGTGTTCCACCATCTGCAAAAGGCTGCCAAATGTTCTATCTTCAATGAACATCAGTAGCCTACATCAAAAATAAATGTAACGATTGCACTACAGTATGTGAAATGCACCTATCAAACATTGGAAAGACAGTGCTCCAGTGGAATGTACATTTGTAGCCAGCGAGACAAACAGCATTTTAGACGCAAAAATACTTACATATCGGGAAAGAGAATACTCCCCTCCCTATTGCGTTTTCTATAGAGCTTGCGTAATACCAGACCGTTAAAACGAAAACTGCCGCTACGCTGGCCTGCAATAATTTTTTCAAAGCACAAAATAAGACGTTGCATATACCGGTGCTAAGGTTATAATGTACTCTATTGGATAAAAGAGCCGACAATTAAACCAGAATGAACTGTAATGAACGTGACAGGCTTGCAGGGCATGGGGGGTATTATGAGTCGACGTTTCAGATAGTGTAATAGCGGTATAAAGTGTTGTATATTTCTCAAACCGATTGTACCAGACAATAAATGATCACTGAATTTTGAAAGAAACATCTTTATCTGTAAAACAAATGGTAGGATTGTATATTTATTTCATATTTATTTGCAGATATTTATTGTAGAATACGTGGTACAATGAGACAATAATTTCACATGTTTATTTTGCATTTGAGTGAGCAGGGCTTTTAACGGCGTTTTTGGCATACGATCAGGCTATTGTTGGGTTTATCTTGCTGCTATGACGGAATTCAAATTTGATATGATGAATAAATATATTTATCTCACACAAATACGCTATTGTCCACTATGTCATGCATGGGTAGGTATAGACTGGGTGGGGGGCCCCATCAAAAAACACAGTACCAAAACCCATTACCAAAACCCTTTTTAAAAAAAAACATCAGACAGCATTGTTTAATAATCGTTTCCAATATCTGAGATATAAATACTTACCTCACCATGTTTCAAACAAATTTCTTTATCTTTTTATTTACGTTTTATTTGATAGGAACAGATACAAATGCACATTGACAAACTGAATACACAATTATCAGATGTGTTGCCCCATAGTGTTTAGATCTTCATGTCATATCACTCATATAACGTCATTAATCTTTTATTGGCAATGTTTATCAGATTAATATGTATCAATATTAATTTATCTGAATGCACCTGTATACATTTTTACATATGGCTTTCTCTGTGCAGTATGTGTACGTACATTTACATATCTGCATGTACACAGCAAAAATGTTGGTGTACATTTAACACTTCTGGTGTATGTTTAATGCCCAAGTGTGTCAAATGTACACCACCATTTTTGCTATGTACACAAACATACCTGTGGATTTGTGTAAACCGCACCTGCATATTCTTGTGCCTACCTGTGTGTACCTGTGTTTACCTGTTTGTAACACCTGTG